>JAAAKG020008663.1:3030-46334 GCA_010014905.2 Druon quercuslanigerum
ATATTCTAAAATAAATTGAAAATTCTTATTCTACCTTGAGGTATCTTCAAGGATTTTGTAACATCCAGCAGTGCCTCGGAATATTTTAAAGTATATAAAATATTCTGAAGTTCATTGAGCCTAAAGTACATTGACACAACTTGAGTTACCTGAAAATATCTTGATCGACCTTGAAACATACTGAAATTCATTAAAAACCTTGAAGTGTCTTAAGATATTCTAAAATACATTGAAAAACCTTATGCTACCTTGAAGTATCTTCAAGGATTTTGTAACATCCAGCTGTACCTCAAAATATTTTAAAGTATATAAAATATCCTGAAGTTCATTGAGCCTAAAGTACATTTACAAACCTTGAATTATCTTGAAATGTCTTAATCGACCTTGAAATATCCTAAAATTTATATAAAACTTTGAAGTACCTTGAATTGTTATTCAAAAACCTTATACTACCTTGAAGTATCTTCATAGATTTGTAACTTCTAGTACTACCTCGAAATATTTTCAAGTATTTAAAATATCATAATTTTAATTGAAATACCTTGAAGTGCCTTCAAAAAGCCTTCAGAAAGAAGGGTACGCGGTCTAAACATGTTAACCAGCATTTCAGATATTTTGCACGACTTTTTACAATTTTCAATATTTTTTTTTACTGTAAAATGTTTTATGTTCATTGACTAGAGAAAAGTAATACACGTGAGTTGTATAACGTTTCCATCAAAATTGAATGTTAGACGACAAGTGAAACCTGTTTATATGTTACTTATAAGGGGTCTAGCGATATAAACCTGTTATCTGCAGTGTTTTACCACACACTTAACACTTAACACTTAACAACTGCACACAGAATGAAATGCGTCTCGTTGGCATGTTCTACGAGTAAACTGAGCTGATGTGAGAATAAACACGGATTTCCCATAAGAAGCTATAAGCAATTAACAGGTTTAAACCGCGGACCTATTATATTGATAGCAAAACGCGATTTTTGAAAATCCATTGAAAAATAAACTAAAAGAAATTATGCCGTTTCGCTTGCAGGATATTAACTGCATATAAAAAATGTTCCAGAAAATACAAAAAAATTAATTTTGAAAAAAATTTCAGTAAACAGGTTTAGACCGCTTACCCTTCAACTCTTCGTAGAGGATCTCTAGAGTTTTTGTCAATCCCTCACTCGAGTTTAAAAAAAAAATATTTTATCAAGTAGAATCGCATACTTATAGTCAGACATGATTCGAGAGTGTTTATGATATAACCATCTATTTTTTATTGTTTTACCAACAATTTGCATTTTCTCCTCTCGATATTACTTTAACCTAGTTGCTTTCCTCCTCAGTTTACCCTGTATCATTTTATCGCTATTTTACAGTTCTCTCAAATTTCAGCTTTAGCCTTTAACTTCTGCTCATTTCCTAAAGCTTTAAATATATGTTTAAATTATCGAAGTTTATAAGATTTAGTTTAAAGTTCAGCAATTTCAAAGAAGAAGCAGTAAAGCTAAGTTAATACCAATTAAATTCCATAATTGTGTTCAATGTGGAAAGATAATGAGCATTATTTTTAGAATCACTATTTATTTTTAAATTGATCACGTAAAGATTATTCAAGTTCGATTTAAAAAAAAAAAAAATAGAAACGCTCAAAGTGATCCTCCACCTCCCTAAAAGCGTCACTTATTTGTTTAATTGCCTATTATTCGTAATCAATTGAAAGCTTCAAACATAATTATAAAAACATGGAGAAAAGTGAAATTTTTTGTTGCGGGAAGAGTGCTAGATAACATCCAAAAGTACTATTCACGAAGGAAAAAATGCACGAATATTTATTTCATTTCTATGTATTATTGTCGCCATAAGGAAATAAAATGAGTCCTAAACGTAGTAATAAATATTTATTACGCTAACGGAATTAAATACATTGAAATATTTAAGTTTTACTGGTTTTATTAAAGAAAAAATTACTATTGAAATGTTATATTTTACCAGTTATAAAATTTATTTTTAATTCGAATCTTTGCGTTCGTTTACAGAAGACAAAAGTATTGACTTTATAAATTCAAATAAAAAGAACTATTGTATTATTGATTTTATTATTTTATTGAATTTAAAGATCGAAACACGTTTTATGGACGGATCGCGGCAATTGAAATTGCAAAATTAAAACTTATTAAGTGTCTAAGAATGGCCATCTTTGACGAAGAAGGTGTGAATCTCGGGATAGTGAGGGTGCGTGGGTTAGCGTTCACAGATGATAAAGTTGTTATAGCAGAGCCAATCGAAGACTTGCAAACAATGTTTAGCAAACTGAATACAAGAATGAAGAATGCGGGCGTCAAGTTCAAGATTGTGTGTGTTAGTTTATTTTTATTCATGACATTTTTAAGAATATTTAATTTGCAAATAAACCAAAAAATAGTACCAATTTATAATTATTAAAAAGTGAATTATAAACTTGGGTAATAAATCAACAAATAACATAATGAGGAAGTTATTTTTAGAACAAGTGTTGAAACGTGTCTAATTTAATTTTATGTAACAGTTAATCTAGGAACTATTAAATTTTTAAACTAAAAATGTTGAATTTTTAGCCAAAAATAGAATAGCTAAACTTTAAATATAAAAACATATAATTTTAAGTTATAAGAAAAACAAATTTTCTACCAAATAGTTGATTTTGTTCTATATTATTGAACTTTCAAAAGACAAAATTAGAAATTTTATATGCAAAACAGTTGAATTATCAAATCAAAAATATGAAATTTTGATAAAAAGTTAATTTTACACCAAAAAAGATGAATTTCTAACAAAATACAAAAACTTTCAACAAAAGTTAAATTTTCAACTAAATGAGAATTATTTTCAACAAAATAGTTTATTCTTACAAAAAAGTTGAATTTTTACTTATAAAAGAACCATTTTCGATCAAAAATTGAATAGATAAATTTTCAATTACAAAAGTAACTTTTTAATCAGAAAAAGGAATTTTCAACCGGACATCTTAATTTCCAAACAAAGAGATGAATTTTTAACTAAAATTTTGAATCGCCAACCAAAAAATGCATTTCGAATAAATTAGTTCAACTTTAAAACCTAGTTGTTAAATTTTTAACCAAACAGATGAATTTTTAAACAAAAACATTCATTTACTACCAAAAAACGATTTTTTAATAAAATCAAAAATTCTCAACCAAAAAGTTCAATTTTTAAATAAGAATAAAAGAAATTTATTTTTTAATTTTAAGAAAGTAGTTCAATTTTAAAACCTATTTGTTACATTTTTTACCAAAAAAGATAAATTTTTAAACAAAGAGATGAGCTTTCTACCAGCGAAGCCGGATTTTCAATGAAAATTAAGAATTTCCAACCAAGAAGTATAATTTTCAACTAAAAAAAAATGAGTTTAAAAAAAATTTATTTACTACCAATAAAGACGAATTTTTAATATATATTTTTTAATTTTTAAGAAAGTAATTTCACTTTAAAACCTAGCTGTTAAATTTGTAACCAAAAAACTAAATTTTTGAAGAACGACGTTAATTTTGTACCGATTAAACGATTTTTTAACATAATTCAAGAATCTTGCACTAATAAGTTGAATTTTCAACTAAAAAAGATGAATGGGACAAAAAAATTAATTTTCTGCCGACAACAACTTTTAACGAAATTGAAGAATTCTCAGCCAAAAAGTTTAATTTTCAACTAAAAAAGATGAATTTAAAAAAAAGATTAGTTTTCTATCAACGAAGACGATTTTTTAATAAAAATCAAGACTTTCCAACCAAGATGTTTAATTTTCAACTAAAAAAAAAAGTAAAAAAAAATTAATTTACTACCAAGAAAGACAAATTTTTAATATATATTTGTTTAATTTTTAAGATAATAATTTAACTTTAAAACCTAGCTGTTAAATTTGTAACCAAAAAGATGAATTTTTAAACAACAAGGTTAATTTTCTACCGAAAAAAACGAGTTTTTAACATAATTCAAGAATCCTGAACTAATAAGTTGAATTTCTAACTAAAAAATATGAATAAAAAAAAGATTAATTTACTACATAAAAGACGATTTTTAATAAAATTATAAAACTCTCAAACAAACACTTTAATTTTTAAGAAAGAAAGAAATTTTTGTTCATTTTTTGAGAGTAGTTCAAGTTTAAAACATAGTTTTTAAATTTTTAACCAAATGGATGAATTTTTGAACAAAAAGAATAATTTTCTATAGAAAAAAACGAGTTTTCAATCAAATTTAAGAATTTTTAACTAAGGAGTTGAATTTTTAACTACAAAAGGTTAATTTTGTACTAAAAAAGACGAATTTTTAACAAAATGCAAAAATCCTGCACTAATAAGTTTAATTTTCAACTAAAAAAGATGCATGAAAAAAAAGATTTATTTACTACCAAAAAGACGATTTTTTAATAAAATTATAAAATTCTCAACCAAAAACTTGAATTTTAAGAAAGAAAGAAAACAATTTTTTCAATTTATAAGAGAATTTAAACTTTAAATCCTAGTTTTTAATTTTTTAACCAAACAGCTGAATTTTTGAACAAAAAGAATAATTTTCTATCGAAAAAATCGAATTTCCAATCAAATTCAAGACTTCTCAACCAAAAAGTTGAATTTTTAACTAAAAAAGATTTATTTGATACCAAAAAAGACGAATTTTCAACATAATTCAAGAATCCTGCACTAATAAGTTGAATTTTCAACTAAAAAATATGAATAAAAAAAGATTAATTTACTACCAAAGACATGATTTTTTAATTAAATTATAAATTTCTCAACCAAAAACTTTAATTTCTAAGAAAGAAGGAAAAAATTTTTTTCAATTTATAAGAGTAGTTTATTTTTAAAACCTAGTTTTTATTTTTTAAACAAAATGATTAATTTTCTACCGAAAAAAGCGAATTTTCAATGAAATTCAAGAATTCTCCACCAAAAAGTTAAATTTTCAACTAAAAAAGATTAATTTCGTATCAAAAAAGCCGAATTTTTTCAACAAAATGCAAGAATTCTGCACCTAATCGTCGAAGTATCAACTGAAAAACATACATTTTTAAACAAAAATGTTAATTTTCTACCAAAAACATTCATCATCTGGAAAAGTACTTAAAAAAGCCGAAAGTGCTAACGTGTTTTATGGACGATCCATAAGTATAATAATGATAAATTACAATAAATTATCGAAAATTGAGTATTCTGTTATGCTCAGAAGCAAAGCTAGAAACGATTATCTTTGGATGAACAGAGATATCCAAATCGTACCCTTCACCAGGTCCAATAAAAATGCTTAATACCACTAATTAACTAATTTCGTCAAATTTGTATTCTCTGTGAATATTCAATGGAATATTTAAGCTTTATTAAAAACCTGAAAACTTTTCTTTATGTTTGGAAACTGATGCAGTTAAATACTGTTGATTTTTTTCCCTATCTACTGTAGGGTGGTTCCCCCCACAGATATCGTGGTAGTCTCATGACGGAAAGATGGATGGTGAAATAGATAGGCGTATAAATGAGGGTAAGAAAGTTATCAGTCAAGCTGGTTCCATTGTCTGAAGCAAAATGATATCAGGCAAAGCTGAAATGAAAATATATTCTTCTATAATTATAGCCAATGTGCACATGGACATACCAAGAAAAAGATAAGAGAAAAATTAGCATGCTTGGCATAAAATACCTCCGCATGGTGTGTGGTAAAACACTAACGGACATGTCAGAAAAAAGTTAGTACACGGAGAAAAATGGAACGTCTGTTTAGCCATATAAATGTGCTGACAGACCACATTGGAGGGTCGACTATACGACAGCTATTGAATATGGCTAAAGCGACTATCTCTATAATGTCGATTTGGAAATATCGGATGTTCAATATGATTTTCTCAAACATTCGACTCGATCGTTTCGGATGATCGATTCGATTATCTCACACAGTCGACGCGGTCACTTCGATTCGGAAATCTGATGCAATAACCCTTGCCCTGCCATGTGTCCTGGTATGAATCTCGGGAATGGAAGGAAGTCGGGACTAAAAAATAAAGATTGAATCCGAAAATAATACATAGAATTCGAGTTTAACCTAAACCTATTAATTCTAGAATTAACCGGCATTAATGAAATAATGACACTCTTCTTCAAATTGATATTAACATTACAATTACGAATCTTCAACAGTAGTAATCACTTTAAACTGGGATGGTGGGTAAAAACTTCCTTTTTTTCACGTATAACAGCACCACACGGTCTACGAATCCGTTATGCTTATTGGAGCCAATTAGCAATACCCTTTAAATTTTCACGCGCATGATTGACGCGCAAAAATCAAGCAATTGGCCATACGCTATGGCTTATCTGCTCCGTCGTGTAGATGGTCGAAATGAGTGAAAACGATATGCTCGTATTGACCATTCCAAAACGGATGCATTAGTTATCCCTGATAGTGAGTCTGATGTTCTTATAAAAGTCGGACTGGCCAAAAAAGGAGAGTCTTTTTGACTATGTCGGAAAAAATTGGAAGAACCGTTCGATCCTGTAGAAAGGCTGTGTGGCTCTCAAAATTTCGACCCTCTAACTTTGACCATTCATTTTTCTCCGTGTAACGTAATAAACCTAAAAAAAATTTGTTATAGTTGACACTATTTGACAGGCATGAAAGAAATTTGTTGAGATAGTTTGGGCATGAGCTGAATTTTGGCACTTTCCCTTCCACTTTAACAAAAGATTTTATTATACAACTTTTCCAGCCCGAATTTAAAAAAATTTTGTAAACAAGTATGAGTGCTCACACTAAATTTTTTCAAGGTGCCTTCTATACACCAATTTATTTTTTTCCTCTGAATTTCAAATTTTAACCAAGATTTTGGATTTTACTGAAAAATAATAATTCTGTATTTTCTTATTTAAAAGTTCCCGCCAACTTTCCCAGCGAACTGCGGTTGTACTGTTGTGACGTCAGCATGAACCAAGAACCATGTAACCTCAAGCTGCCTCAAGCTAGCAAGATGTCTGCAGGCTCAGGGCCAAACCAGAATAACAATGCAAGTGGCTTTACAACAAGTGTATTTGGATATTATTTCATATTGTTTTAAAGCTATATATTCGATTGAATAATAAAATTTTTAAAAAATCATTAATTTTATAATTAATCTGAACATTTAAAAAAATTGGAACACTGAAATTTTCAGAAAGAAACGTTCGACAGTTTCTCAATATGTTAAATTTAGTTTGAAAAGTTGAAATTCCTAACATTTTATACAAAACTATTTTATTTTGTAACATCGCGAAATATCTAATTAAATCTTTTTTTGGATATGGTAATAATGAAACTTGGTTATAATTTGAATATATGTATTGTTAAAAAAATATGTCAAAGTAATATTTAATGATAAGTCATATTTATTTTTAGCATTTTAGGGTATCAAATGGAATTTTAATTACTTCAAATGAGATAGCACACAATATACTGCCATAAAATCATTTGAATACTTTGACAGCTTGTGCATTCTTTTTCTTCTATTTACTTGCCGAGTGGCACTTGATATTCGAGTCGTAATTGGTTGTGAGGGTTTTAAATGGGATGTTTTCTGGGAAGAGATTGGGTGAATTATTCAGACAAGCTTTAGCTGGCTGAGGAGGGGGTTAGAGGAGGGATACCAGTCGCGCACTTCATTTTGCTGGTTTCGACAAAGTGTCTCTTAAAAAATAATTTCTTTGCAGTCTACGGTGGCAAAAATTTAAATATAAGGAACAATGTCACATCAGACGGGAATTAAAGGTAATTAAGATAAGTTTTTGATCGTATTGAATGCTTCCGGAGTCCTCAGGAATTCACCTTGAAAAGGGTGTGTGAGAATCCTAACCTCAAAATCTTTTAACCAGTTTTGAAAGGTTTTTATGTTTATTTTTCCAGCAAACGAAGCGCTGAAGAAGATTTTTGCCAAATGCAGAGATGGAAAGATCAGAGTCTTAAAAGTTTCGATAGAAAATGGTGAGTTTATCTTAATTTTCGTTTTGAATTGCATTTTAAACTTTGTCTATCTTAGATTCCTAAATATAACTTTGGTAAATTTTGCTATAATCTGTTTGATTTGGGTGAGATAAAAGAAAAAAATAAATATAAATCTGTTTTTCATTTTCGTTGTTGAATTTTATCTTTATGGAATTCATACTTCTAAAGACTTACCTTTTTATTTGGAATAAATATATTACTGCGCACAAGCACAAAGAAATTCCTAAAAGAATGAAGATCATAAAATTGGAAGCAAGACCGAGAAATCTTGAATTTTAATTATTAATTTTTTGCTTTTAAAAAAGTAATTTTAGTAAAATGCGAAAAGTAATTTATATCTTTTATTCTATTATTAAAGAAATATGTCGTTCAGAAAAAGTGTTGTTAATACTGAAAAGTTTTTTATCCATCAAGATAAAATCTATCTTTTATTTATGACGGAATTAATAAAAAGATTTCAAGTCTCTTTTTGTATGCTGTAAAAACTATTTTATCGATTGGAAATAACATTGTGAGTAATTATATAAGTATAAATTTTGTTAGTGTATTTATCTTAGAAATTAAAAAAATTATTAGTTAAAAATGTCGATGTTTTCGAGAGTTGATCACTCAATTTTTGAGTGTACATCAAATTTTAAAAGATTACAAAAGATTTCCAAAGATTTCAAAATGTTTTAAACTTCTGAAAATATTTTGAACATTTTACAAATATTTAATGTATCTCAACGATTTAAAAAAGGCGCACACGGCACTTTTCAAATATTTTAAGAATTTGAAACGATTTCAAGAGGTTTCAAAACAATTTAAAACAATTCAATAATTTCAACGAATGAAAAAGATTTTACATCTCTTTAAGATTTCAAAACATTTCAAAGATTTTAAACAATTTCAAATTTTTTTATGAGATCAAAAGATTTCACAAAAAATTCAAAGATTTAATAAAAAATTTATGATGATTTCAATATGATTGTAAACGATTTTAAAAGGTTTCAACTTCATTTAGAAGATTTGAAAGACTTTAATGATTTCAAACGAATAAAAAAGTTTTTACACACAAAGATTAGAGAAAGATTTGAAAAAATTTATAATATTTTGAACGATACCCAAATTTTTCAAACAAATATTTCTCAAACGAACATTAATGAAAGATTTCATTAAGATTTAAAAAAATTATACAGATTTCGCAATTTTTAACGATTTTACAAAAGCTTTAAAAAGTTGCAAAAGATTTCAGCAAAATTTCAAGCTTTCACTAATTTCAATGATTTCAATGATGAGATTTCACAAAGATGACTTATGCTCGCAAACAATTAGGATTTTTTAAATTTATTATTCGGCTTTCTTCAGAAATTGTTGGCTGATGAAAAATAAAATGGCTCATTTTTTAAATGTATTTTTATAAAATTTAAGTATTCTATTTTGGTTTAAAATTTATCTTTTCTAGACGTTCTTTACCAGAAAAGTAATCTTCTTGGTTAAAATTTAGACTATTTGACAGAAAATTATTTTTTTTTTTTTGAAAACTCAGATTTTCGAGTAGAAAATTCAATTGTTTTGTAAGAAGTTCACCTCTTTGCTTTGAAAATTTAACAATTTGTAGAAATTTCAACTGTGGTCGAAAACTTATATTTTTTGGGTAAAAATTCGTTTTTCTCAATTAAAAATTATTGTTCTTCGATGAAAATTTAACTAATCCGTTTCTGGGTAAAAAGTTATCCTTTTTTAGACTAAAAATTCAATTATTTGATTGAAAATTCGTCTTGTTGCTTAAAAATTAATCATCTTTGTTAAAAATTTAACTATTTCGTCGAAAATTAAAATTTTATTTTTGAAAATTTGACTACTTTTTTAAAAAATTCACTTCTTTAAATTGAACATAATTGTTTTCAAGGCAAATTTAACTAGTCCAATTTTAGTTAAAAATCCTTTTTTTGTAGGAAAGTAATCTTCTTGGTTGAAAATTCAACTATGTATTTGGTTAAAAATTTATGCATTTTGTTAAAAATTCGTATTTTTTGGTAGAAAATCAATTTATGGGTTAAAATTGCATCTGCTTAGTGTTAAATTATGCTGTTTGGGTAAAAATTCATCTTTTTTAGTTAAAAATATAAATTGACCCTATATCAATTTTCATTTAGAATTCCATGATGCGACCCGGAGGTCGTAGTTCTTAAACAATTTTAAAGTATTTCTTTAGAAATGCTCAGCATTAAATTTTCAAGAGAATTGTGGTTTGCGATGATTTAATTTTTATCCCAGAGAAACAATGTATAAATAAATATAATGCCAACATTAGTTATTTCAGCTCAGTGAATTTTTATCTCAAGAAAAAAACACAGAAAAGAACTCTATCAACTGGAATGATTGGATCTGCACTTGTTGAACAGGAATAATTCTAATATTATTTAACTTAATCATTGCAAACGATTTTTGAAACAAATTCCTACTAGTGTTTTTTGCTCATAAAAAAAATGGTTTCACGGTAGTTGCTAAGATTTTTCATAAGATTCATAACTTATAACGATAAATTACTATCAGTTAACATTTACTTTATGATTCTCTTAAAATTTAATAAATAATCAAATGTTTTCGGCAAGAGTATTTTTTCCATAGAGCACATAGAGAAGTTTTAATAAATCGTTATAAAAATTGTCATTCACTGACTTGATTCTTTTTTTATTAATCATCACCATTATGAATTAATTGTCGACCAGTCTCGTAACAAAAAATAGCCTTTTTTTATTTGATCAGACAGCGCTACATAATATTACTTATCATTAACCCAAAGAATAAGCATAAAAAGTTTTAATCGTTTTCTGTATCTTAAGTGTTCTAAGTTCACACTACTTGAAAAAGTTCAAATTCCGTGTATAGAACAGAGCAAAATCGTCATTTTTTTCGTATCAAAAAATGATCAAAATTAGCAAGAATAAAAAATAGCGCAACTTTGAGACATTGTTAGATGCATTCATTTTTTACCATTGCCAAAAATTTAAATTAATTTTTCATAAATAGTTTACGAAAGAATAATCTGTTAATAAGACTATACAGAAATCTTCAAACGTACATTGTAAATGAGCAAACGAATTTTTCTCAGAAAATTTTAGAACCTAACTTGGGACTAATGAGTAGATAATTTTCCATTAACTAGTTTTAATTTTCCTTTTAACGTCAAAAATTGTAGGCTTACTTGGGAAATTTCTACTCGCAGGGTGGCCACTGAAACCAACATTGAATGTAAATTAAAAGTATTTTATAAATTTTAACTGTACTTTAAGATTGAAAAAGGCGAATAATAATTTATTTTACAAGACGATGCAAAATCACTTCACAGTTTTAGAATTACCAGATTCTAATGTTCAAAATTAAACTGTTTCAATTAGAAAGTCTTATTAGTTGAAAAAATGTAAACGCCTAATAGAAACTTTATAAACTAATTTCATTTTTTAAATAACTTGAAAATAGTATATTTATACTTTAAAGCTTTTATTAAGTTTCAAATATTATTTCAGTTTATAATATTTCATTGTTAAAACATTCAATTTGAAATTGTTTAATTGAGAAAAATAACAACTAAATAATGTTTCGAAATATGTAACTTCATTTACAATCAGTAATTATAATTAAAGACAAAATTTTAAACGTTACAATTTTAATTCTTCTATTCAAAGAAATTTAATTTGTGAGAAATGATTCGAAATAATTGAAACAATGTGTCTGCGTGTACCGACAAAATCCAGTTATTCGTGCACACGACTTAATTAAAAAAGAAATAGATTCTGGCAGATCTTGAAAGATTGAAAATGTTTTTTTCTTTATTTTGAAAAGTTAATTTTAAGTGTATAGGTTCAAAAAAAGTTACAAAATTATCAAATATGAATGTGGAAGATTTGAAGGAAATTTTTTTAATTTGGCAGAATTTTAAAAAAAAATTTAGGAAAACTTCCATAGAAGTTCGGAAAAAATATTAAAAATAATACTTTGCAAGAAAATTTCAAACCATTTCAAGGATTTGTACACTATTTCAAATAAATATAATTTAAACTCTTAATTCAAGAAGTTTTCAGTTTATAAAAAAATGTAAAAGTTTAATTATTAATGTTTTCTAGCCTACAATTTTTTAAACTTTTATAATTTAAAATTTTTTTTAATTTATTGATTGATTCTTCAATTTAGAGCATTGAAAATGATAACGTGCATTTATATTCTTGGAATTAAATCTGAATCTTTGAACTTTACAATTTATAAAAGTTTAAATTTTTTAAGCATTTGAATACAAAATTGTTAAATTACAAATCTTTTAAACTTGAATTTTAAAAGTATAAAAATCAAGAGTTCCACTTTCAGTGTTTTCATTTGCAGCTCAGTTTTTATAACTTCAAATGGAAAAATGTTTACGAGCCTGGAAATGACCGGGAATTTTTTTCTTTCATTAAAACAGCCACCCTGAGTCAGTTACGATTCTAAAAAAATGAAACGTTCCGGGTAACGCGTTACTGACAAAAACTGATACTAGCCCAATATGTATAATCTGCAAAATGCTTGATTTGCAGAGGAACTATCTCCATCAACATCAGCGAAACCAGCAGGAAAATGGCGAGACGACTACGACAAAATGATAAAGCCATTGATCGAGGAAAATCAGCCTGCCTATATTCTCTATCGTCTCGATACTAAATCCGATTCCGCGTACGATTGGCTCTTTATTTCCTGGTCACCGGACACTGCACCAATTAGGCAAAAGATGCTTTACGCTTCTACAAAAGCAACGCTCAAACAGGAATTCGGCTCAGCCTCGATAAAGGAGGAATTACACGGCACGGTTCCTGAAGACATAAGTTTAGAAGGTTATCACAAGCACAAAAGAAACGACGCTGCCCCGGCACCATTAACTAGCGCCGAGGAAGAATTAGCCGAATTGAAAAAAACGACCGTGCATACAGATTATAGCGTGGAAACAAGACATCAAACATTGAGCGGTGTGGCTTTCCCTGTGACCGCAGAAGCTGAACAAGCGATCACGGATTTAGGAAAAGGAATCTACGAATATGTTCAGCTGAAAATCGACATAGAGGAGGAGAAAATTCACTTGGTTATGGCTGGAGAAGTTTCGCTGGATAAATTACCGACTAAAGTCCCTTCTGATTCTGCGAGATATCATCTTTACAATTTCAAGCATACGCACGAGGGAGACTATATGGAATGCATAGGTAATTTTCTCAAGTATTTTTAGAAGAAAAATTTGCCCAAGTCCACTTTCAACAGGTTTTTAAATAATTAATGTGCACTCTTGAAGGTTGAAACAATTGAAAATGAAAAGCTTTTGAAGTTGTAATTTTTTTGATAAAAAATAGTTTTATTTTATCAACTGTAAATATAAATAAATTATTTTTAAAATGCATATGTACATTAACTATAATAAAACTGAACAATAATTGATTTCACAAAAGGACTCTAAATCGGTTTAAAATTTGAGAATTTCCTGATTGTAACTGTCTTAATTCGAAAGTCTGAATAAGGATCTAAATTAATACAGTATATTTATTCCGATAATTTTAAAACATTGAATTTAATAAACAATTTTATTAATATATTAGTTTTATTAATTTTTTCAGTTATTACAAAATGTACAAGTGCGTTTAAAACTTTATAAACTATTTTTAACTTAAAAATAACTCCATAATAATATAGTCGGAATTAAAAGCTTTTAATAAATTTAAAATATTATTTAAGTCGAAATTATTCCATTTTTAGCCCATTTAATTTGAATTTTTTAATTCAGAAAAAGAACATAATATGAATTGGATTTTTTTATATTTATATTTAAAATGTATAATTTGTAAGTAAAATGGTTAAATTTTGACGTATAAGTAACAATTGAACACTTTTTATGTGTAGAAAAAATTTGAGTAATTTTCAGAGATATTTATAATTTTAAAAAATATTCCAAATTAATTAAAAACTTGAAATGATTTCAAGTAATTTGAACGAAATGTGTTAACATTTTTTTCAGAACTTCTAAATATATTTTTAAATTAATCGAATTTTTCTTACAATTTTTGGAAATGCTACAAATTTAACAAAAATCCTTCAAATCTTCCAGGTTCTTTTTTTATCATTTTAAAAAACTCTTAAAATTTTTGTAAATTTTCTTTCACAATAATTTTTCAAAATGAAAAATCAATTTTAATTTTCCTAGGAATATTAAGAAAATGTGTTCATTCTTTTAAAGTCTTTCACTATTCTTAAATGATTCTAAATTTTTTGCTTTAAATTTGCAAAAATCTACATTTTGTTTTAAATTCGTCTGTGGGTATTTGCACCAAAATTTCGGTACGAATAGCCGATTTTTGTCGATACGCACTTCCTTTAAATTATTTGAAATTATTTCAAGGTCTAAATTTAATTCGAATCTTTTTAGAATTTTTAAATATCTCTTAAAATTACTCTAATTTTGTATAAAAATAGTAAGTGTTCTATTGTTATTTATAAATTCAAACTTAAAGGTTTTTTTAAATTCAATTCATTTTAAAATATATTTAAAAGTTTCGAAAAAATTTCAAAAATGATTTCTCAAGATTTCGATATAAAATTTTTTAAGTTTTTAAAGGATGCTTAAACTATTTAAAACGAAAATAATTACCTTCTAATTTAAGAACTTTTGAGTTAAAAACAAGTTATTTTCAATTTTTGATGTGTCTGGCATAAAATTACTTAAAATAATATAATTTTGAAAATTTTTAATGTTTATTTCTTGATTCTTTATTTTAGAGTACGGAAAATATTAACGTGGATTTATATTTTTAGAACTTGATCTGAATATTTGAACTCTATAATTTAAAAAAGTTTTTAATTCTGCAGTTTATCTGCATTTTGTTTTAAATTGTTCAATTGAAAAGTGATCGTATCATTCATTTTATACGTCTAAATTATTGAGGATTTGAATACAAATTTTTTGAACTAAAGAACTTTTAAACTTCAATTTTAAAAGTTTAAAATTCAAGAATTCCACTTTGAATGCTTTAATTTGTTCTTTATTGCTTATTACTTAAAATAGAAAAATCTTTAAAATAGAGCTCAATTTTTTAAATTTCATTGGCCGTAAAAAATGTTTGTAGGCTGGGAATTTTTTTCTTCGATTAAAAAGGCCTCCCTTCTTTTTTTTCAATTATTTTTTAGTCACTTTTCTTTCAAGAAAATATTCCGTGAAACATTTTTTTGGATTTCAATCATTTGAAGGGATTTTTTAAGATTTTAGTGAATTTTTAAAACTTAAAGGCGTTTTCAAGAGCTTTTAATTTAAACTATTTTAGGAAATTTTAAAAGACCCCAAGAAAGTATTAATTAATTTCAGTAATTTGAAGGGATTTCTAGAATTTCGGAAGATTGGAACGATTTTACAGGATCTATAAGGTTTCATTATATTTCAAAACATTGCACAGGATTTCAATGATTTTAAGAGGTTTTAAAGCCCTAAATATATTTTAATGCATTTTTCAAGAAGTTCAAATATTTTAGGGAACCTTGAAAGATTCCAATACATTTCTAATTAATTTCAATTATTGAAGGGATTTGAAAGATTTTGAAATATTTTACGGTGAATAATTTCCTAGAGTTGCGGAAAATATGAAACGATTTTACAGAATCTATAAGGTTTAATGATATCTTTAAAGATTTTATAAGATTTTTGGGGATTTCAATGATTTTAAGACATTTTAAAGCTCTCAATGTTGTTTAATACATTTTCCAAGACTTCAGGAAATATCATCATAGAATTTCACGGAATTTTATGATATTATAGTGGATTTTTAAGAATTTATTCACGAAAAATGAGGTATTACGTAAGTTTTTAAAGTATTTGAAATATTTGAGGAAGTCTTAAAATATTCCAAGGAATTTTTAATGGATTTCAATAATTTCAAGGCATTTTTATTTATAATAAGGTAACTCGTTATTTAAATTCTTAGGATGTTTTAAAAGACTTCACACGAGATTGTATAAGGTTTCCAAGAATATCAATGATTAAGGGTTTTTTAAAGCTTTCAAGGTCTTTTAATAAATTTTCCAGGATCTTAAAGAATTTATTCAGGAGAAGTGAGGTATTTTGTAGGATTTCAAACAATTTTAATTATCTTTTGGAAGTCATCCTGAATTTTAAGAAATTTTTAATTGATTCCAGTAATTTAATGGGATTTAAAAGGATTTGAAATATTTTATGGTATTTAAAAAGATTCCAAGGCATTTTAAAGAAAATTAAATCAATTCAAGGGATTTCCAAGAGTTTTAATAATTATAAGGGGTTTAAAAAATGTTCATGCGATTTTAAAGAATTTCGGAAGATTTTGTAAGATATCTGAGTATTATATCGAATTCCAAAGAACTTCACGGAATTTTATGATATTTTAATGGATTTCAAATGTTTGTTCTAATACACGATAAGTGAGGGATTCCGTAGGGTTTCAAAGTTTTCAAGAGATTTTCAAATATTTCTTGCAATTTATTTGGATTTCGACCTGAATTCTTATTCATTTGTACTGCGTTTTTGAATCCTTTTCAATTCTTCTAAATTTACTTAATTTAACTCAATTTATTGGATTTTTCAAAAGTTTTTGTTTGCATTTCATTAAATTCTATGAAATTGTATTTATTTTTTCTTAACTCATCTCAAACTTACTTACTTCAATGCATTTTTTCATATTTTTGCAATGTTTTCTAGATTCAGTTTTATTTTATTTATGCATTTTATCGAATGCTTCTCGTTTCCCTTCAATTCCTCTAAATTCTGTTGGACTGTTTTGTGGTCATGAGTCGCTTTTTCGATAGAAATAAGTAGTTGCAAAGATTTAAAGAGATTTTAAATTATTTGTTGGAATTCATGTAAAGTTCTTATTAATTTACCCTGAATTACCTTTTTGGAATTTTCTTGAATTTTTTAATTCAATTGTATTATTATAAATTTGCACAATTCGACTTAATGCAATGGATTTTTTTAATTGATTAAAGTGCCTATTTAATCGATCCCGAGGATCAATTGATAAACTGATTAAAAGGACTTAAAATATTTTAAGGTATTGTTAAAATATTTTAAGGTATTGTTTCAAATTCTTTGGCATTTTCAAGAGCTTTCAAAAATTGAAAACGATTTCGAAATATTTTAAGGGATAACAAAATTTTTAATTGATTTCAGTAATATAATGGGATTTCATATGATTTGACATATTTGAGGGTATTTTTTAAAAGATTCCAAGGCATTTTTATGAGAATTAAACAATTTCAAGAGATTTTAAAAATTTAAGGGATTTAAAAAATGTGCATACTGTTTTAAAGATTTTCGGAAGATACAGGGTAAATTTTCCAGAATTTCAGGGAGTATGATAAGGTTTCACATGATTTCACGGGATTTTGTAATATTTGAATGAATTTGAAAGTCATTTGGAATTCGCCCTGAATTCTCATTAATTTATCCTGAATTCTTTTTAATCCTTTTAAATTCTTCTGAATTCACTCAGTTCATTGGATTTTTTCAACAGTTTTTGTTTGATTAAATTTTACTTCAAATTCTAATGCCTTTCATTAATCCTTGTAAATTCTCTTTAATTTTTCTAAGCTCATTTCAAAATGCCTTTCATTAATTCTTGTAAATTCTCATTAATTTTTCTGAGCTCATTTCAAACTAATTTAATTCTATGGATGTTCTAATATTTATGCATTGTTTTGAGTTCACCTGTTCGTTTTTTTAATTCACTTAGGTTTTTTATTAATTTTATCGAATTCTTCTCATTTCCCCTAAATTCCTCTAAATTCGCTCAAATTTTACTCAAATAAATGGATTGTTTCGATTTTTAAAAATCTATTCAATTTATTTAAATTGTTTTGCAGTCGTAAGTCACTTTTTTGGTTAGAAATTATTTGGGTTTCAAAAATTGAAAGAAATTTGAAATTATTTTTTTGGAATTCACCCTGAGTTCTAATAAATTCTTTGAAATTTTCTTGAATTTTTTTAATTGACTTTAACTCTACTTAATTCATTGGATTTTTTAAAATTAAAAAGTGTTTTTCAATTGATCCTAAAGTCTTTTAATCTTACCTTGAACTCGTAGCTTCTCAGCTTATTTCGTATTTTCCGAATTCAATGAAATTTTCATATGTTTACCTTTTTTTCAATTCATTTGAATTTGTTTTTGTTGAATTGTTCATTTTGTAATTTTTTACTTGTTAAATTTGAAATAAAAATAATTCCTTAATTGTATAATGTGGAATTTTTTCTCCTTAAGTTGCTTTAAATTTATTTCAATTTTACGGAAATTAATGGAGTTTTTAAGATTTAAACATTTTTTCCTATTTGTTTGGATTCTTCTAAATATAACTTAAATTATTTTGAAGTCTGCTGACTTTATCCTCAATTTTGTATCCTTTGAGCGCTAAAAAAGTTCCCTATGACTGTGATAAAAAGTACCCTTTGGTCTGTATATTTTTTCTTATAGGGACTGTGATGAGGTCCGTATTTATTTATCTGCTTTTATCGGTTTTTCGCAGTTTTTATATACAGTATGCCAGGATACAGTTGCAGTATCAAGGAAAGAATGTTGTATTCATCGTGCAAGGCGCCTCTCCTGGATCTAATTCAGTCACTAGGTGTACATATTGTAAAAAAGGTAAGTCTCAGTTGCAATTAATATTTCAGTAATTTAAAAACCTGCATATGCTTTTGGCGTAAGGTTTTAGAGCTTTAATCAAAAAGAATATTTGGCTTTCAAAAGAAAATTCTGCTATTAAGTTTTATGAGGGTGTCTACTAACCTGAAAGCTCTGGAAATGTCACGGAAAGTCAGGGAATTTTTTCGAGTATGCCTCGATTTGTTTTAATAATTATAATATTAATTAAATTAAATAGAAGTTCATTTCATTCGAAAAGGTAAATTTATAGTACTGGATTTACACTTATTTCAATCAAACTTCTTTTTATCATTTTCAATAATCTTAGAAAAATATATTTCATTAATGATTTATGCGTAAAAAATATATGAACGTAAGTTATATAAAAATTGATTTTTTCTATTAAATTCTTAGACTTTTAAAACCAATTTAAAGATTCTTTAATTATTTTGTTTTTAACATTTTTCATTTATTTAATTGTCTATCGTTAATTAACAATGTGTAGCATTAAGAAAATACTTTTTCTATTGTAAAGTTACCTCTTCTGGTTTAAAAAAACGTCGTTATTTAATTTGACATATAAAAAGTAATATTTCTACACGTTTTGCTTTTTATAATGATTAAAAGAACATTATTTATAATAAACTTGTAAATTATTGTATACTTTTGGGTTGAAAATGTATCACGTGGGAGGAGAAATAAATCGGGTAATATTTAGAGATGTCTTATGAAGGACAGACCTCGGCTAAAATAATGCGTCTACCATCTTAGTTGCTGATATAAAAACAAAAAAGAGGCGTTATTCTTGTACCAAAAATTCCTGAATTGAACCAAAAATTAACTTTTAACACAGAAGATTAATTTTCTATAAAAAAAGATGCATTCTCAGCAGAATACTTGAATTTTTAAACAAATTGTCTACTAGAAAAGAAGAATTTTCAACAAAATGGTTTGTTTTTTAGCAAAAGAGACGAATTTTGAACAAATTAAATCATTTTTCAACTAAGCAATTTGAATACTCGACGTAATGTTGATCCAAATTTTATTTTATTAATTTTTCGATTATATTCCATTTTTAACCAAAAATGGTTTACTTACATTTTCTTTGAAGAGAATTAATTTCCAAAAAGGAAAACGAATTTTTCACAAAACAGTTTAATTTTGTACAAAATAGTTAAATTTTTAAGCCAAAAGGGCAAATTTTCTACAAAGAAGTTGAATTTTCAACTAGAGAATATGAATTATCAATAAAAAAGTTGATTTTTAACCAACTAGTTAAGTCCTCAATGAAAACAGAATAATTTTCAACGAAACAGTTGCATTTTTAACCAAAAAATTACTTTTCTACCAAAGAAGAGCAACTTTCAACGAAATACATAAATTTTCAAATTAAATATCGTTAAAGTTTATACTAGACTGTTAAATTTTCGAGCCAAGAATAAGAATTAAAAAAAAAAAACATTTGAAATTGTAACAAAAAATGTAATTTTAATCGAAACAAATCAATTTCAATCAGACAGTTGCATTGTCAACCCAAAAAGGTGAATTTTCTACGAAACGTGACATTTTCATCTAATCAATTATATCCTAAATGAAAACAGAATAATTTTTAACCCAAGAGTTGCATTTTTGAAATTGTCAGGAAAAATGAAAAATTAGGGAATTAAAAACATTAAGTTTTGCGGCAAAGTTATCCTTTTTGGTTGAAAATTCTTTTCTTGAAAATTCTTGTTTTTGTGTTGAAAATTCAAGTATCTTCGTAAAAAATCTATTTTTTATTTAAAAGTGATATTTTGATGTTGAAAAGTCAAACTAAAATCTTTTTTGGATGAAAATTCCACTATTTTTTTTTAAATTTGGTCTTTTTATTTTAAACATTCATCTATTTTAGTAGAAATTGCATCATTCTTGGATAAATATGTAAGTGTTTGGTTGAAAATTCAACAATTTTGCAGAAAAGTGATCGTTTTTGGTTAAAAATTGAAGTATCTTCATAGAAAAATTACTTCTTGTGTCGAAAACTATATTTTGATGTTGAAAAGTTAATCTAAAATCTTTTTTGGATAAAAATTCAAATTTTTGTTGAAAATTCATCTCTTTGGTTTAAATTTAATCTTTTAGTTAAAAACTGATCTTCTTTTATTGAAAATTCAACTGCGTGTGTAAAAGACTGAACTGCTTTGTTGAAATATTTGTTTTCTGAATGAAGGTTTATCTCTCTGGTTAATAATTAAAAAGTTTTGTTAAAAATTAATTTTTTGCTGACGATTCATGTTTTCTGGTTGATTTTCTGGTTCTTTCATGACTGAAAAATATTTATTTTTTAAAAATTCGTCTTTTTGGTTTAAAAATGCATTTTTTTTTAAATTTCATCTCGGTTGGTTCAATTATCATCTACTATAGTCTTTTTTGTTAAGAATTTATCTTTTTAAGTTGAAATTCAATTATTTTATTGAAAATTTTATTATTTTGTGGGAAATTTAAGTATTTCGTTTAAAAGTAATCTATTATCGAAGAAAAGTAATTGTTTTATTTAAAATAAATAGGAAATAAATAAATATGAAAATTGTAAATCTGTATATAAACTAGTGTTTTGTTCCGTTTATAAAAGATATGTTAAAAATATTACAAGATTAAAATGCTGATATTTAAATGTAAATGGTAAGTGGAAATGAAAAATTGATCTAGAATAGTCCCATATGTTATTATTTCGGGTAACCGTAAATTATGTGCAGTAAGAGGGTGAGTGCCTATAATCCGTCACGTAATTTAAGTACGGCCTTTAATTATTTAAAGTGGTGCAGGGTCAGAATTGCTTTAAAAGATGCGATATTAATGCTTGAATGAGGAGAAATTGTAGCTGGAAAACCCCTGGTATTTCAGGGATTTTTTAAGTGATAACTTCTTATGGCCCGTTGTGAACTCGCAAAACTGGGTAATGGTAGCGCTTCCAGGGTAACGCTTCCTGCCCCCTATCTCTCCTGCGCTTCTTCCACTTGTTTCGCACTCGCCACTCTCCCCTCTCTCTTTCTCTCTGTCCTTCGCTTTTACACTCACACAGTGTATAGCGGCATGCGCTCTCCTTAATGGTTGTGGTTCGTACACGTGCTAACTGTTTTCAATACAACTACTTATTCATTTCGAACCTGCTCCCAAATCGTCTAATTAATTCGAGTAATATTTCAACTATTTTTTATGTTGAAAGAGTTTAAAGAAAAACCACTTCAATTTACATCATACGAAGTTATCACTTCTTCCGCGCGTCCCACGAAGGCTCACGTGTTTTTATTTCTTCCGAATTTGAGTAGACACCCTGTTGTATGAATATTTCACGGCTTGTAGTTTTAAGTTGAAAGACTGCATGTCCAGGTGTAAGATATTTAATCATTAATTATCAAAATATAACCAGTTGGAAGTAAATAGCGGAGAAGAATTAGCGGACATGATGGAAGATCCTCCGATCATAAGGGAACCGGGATCAAAAACCCCTGGGACCCCGTCAACGCCATGTATCCCCACGAACCCCATAGTCGATAAAAAGTACAAGCAAAAGCGTTCCTGCGTGTTGAGTTAACAGACTCAATTTCATACTGCCGACGCTTGCCATTGTTTGAAAGTTGTTTTCCGTGTTTCAATCGTTAAGTAATACCTTCCATCACAAAGTTCGAATTTGTTATTTGTGATAGTACAATAGGGTTGTCATAGATAAGAGGCAGATCTTAAAGCTGATCAAATCTTTATTTTTGGAAAGATTATATCAACCAAGATAATTGAAACGCAAATGACACAAATATTGCATATGACCGACTCAGCTTTTGAGTTACTCTTTATTTTTAAGACTTAACTTAAACTTAGATTGACGCAGGGCTGCCACGCAGTCACTTTTAACTACTTTTTTTTTAAAGGAAAAGGTCACTTTAGCCTGATTTTTGTTTATTTATATTGATGCAGATTTTTGTATTAATTGAAGACTGATGCAGCAAAAACGATACCTTCAGATTTAGCGCAGTTGCGGAATAATTATTTTAAAAAATTGATACTTAACTATAACAATACTAGTTGTTTTTAAACATTATTTATCATTTTCTGCTAAATTAATTCAATTTGGTTTGAAAATACGGTTTTTAAAATGCAAAGATACCGAATGTCACACTAATTATGCGCATTATAGAATATAGAGAAAAACTCATATTCTACAATATAAAATTTAATTGAATCAAAACAGTCTTTAAACTTTTATGCTTTATTAAAATAATTTTTGGTTTTTCAAATTTTAACTGACCTTGTAAGGTTCATTTTTAGTCAGTCGTTTCATAGTTATAACCGATTTCCGCTTTTTTCCCTTTTTCTCCCTACAGGGTAGAGTTTCAAAACGAAAATTTTCATATTAGAGCATAAAAAGTTGAAAAAAGGGCTACAGCTATTAAAAATTTGACTAAAGATTAAGCTAACGAGATAAGTTTCAATTTGAAAAACTAAACAGAACGTTTTTAATATGGCTATGAAAGTGCTGAAGGTGGTTGCATTGTAGAATTTGAGTTTTTCTCTATTTTATAATCACTTTTCATTGTATTTTTTCTATAAAATGATAATTACAAAAGTAAAATTGTGTATTTTCTTGATTTTATAGAAAGAATACAATAAAAAATCATTTTATAATTAGTGGTATTTTCTATGTTTTGCAATGTTTTGAAATTTAAAAAAAAAAAAAAAAAGTGTCGCTCACTTTGGGTTTAAATGACGAGTGATTTGATACCTTTAACATATTTTTATAATTTTTTCCCAGGTCGCTAGCGTGGTAAAAAAAAATAGGCTAAAAACGTTCTATTTTGGCGCCACTCTTTGTCAGTACTATTGCATTTTGTAAATTAATTTTCTAAATAAATATAAAGTCATTTGTTTCATTTGCATGGTGAATAAATTAAAGTATTATTACAGTAAGTATAAATATTTTTAAAAATTAGGCTGCAACCGATTTCAACGAAATAAAATTATTCGTCCAATTCGTCTCTAGCTTACTTGCAAAATTAATTCTAGCAATTGTGACCTGATTATTCACCTCAGAATTCAGAACAATAGACACTTTTGTCAAGCACATTAGCCTGTGGCAACCTTGTTCACGATTAAAGTTTGAATTTTTCCAAAAGTGATGCTTTGACTGCTTGAAAGGGTCACGAAAACAATCGCCTGCAATAGTTTATTGCTTTTCAAATTTTATTCAATAGTCATAGAAGTTTTAAGAAAGTGTTTTTATGACTCTTAAAGCTCTAATTATCAGATCTACAGGGTTTAATTAGAGCGCCCTTAAATAAAAATTTTAACTGCGCTTTTTAATCAAGAATGTCTTCAGACTATATTTGATTAAGAAAGTGATATATATCTGTGTAGACGAGCAGAGTAGAAAAAAACGTATTTTTATAAATTCCAAGAGCGAAATTTCTATAATGAAAATGTTCTTCTTGTCACGATAATATCCCTAATTGTAACGTGTCTGTGGTAAAAATAATTCCATACTATTTTATTAGCCAAGTAGCACTAGAATCAAGAGTCAGTTTTGTTTTATCGTGAGATTTTATTCTATTTTGTCCGAGATCAGTGGAAGTCGAGCCTTTATAGTCAGACTTTTTAGTTGCAATTGATAATATCTAATATAATTTAATTAATTAAACCATTAAATAAATAATAATAGAATACTCTAACCCTTACAAATTATTGGTGGTCATCGTTAACACTTTGAGTCTAATATTCAGGTCTCACAATCCTATGTTAAGCTAAGTTCCTAAAGTACCCTTTTTTCAAGATTTGGTCCCTGTGGTATCCTATTTTCAGCCCATGATAGAAGTTTAAAAAAAATGTATAATAAGATCAAAGTTTCCAAGAGTCAGGCATTTTGAAAAAAATAGCAAACGTCAGAGGATTTCTGTATAAAAAAACTTCACAAAAAAATAATCAGGGCTGCAACTCAGTCACTATTATTTGTAACTTTTATCTGAAATCACGTTTTAGTTACTTTTTTAAGATTAGGTCACTTTGGTGACTATTTTAGGGTATTTTTGAAAATTCTAAGGAATTTTAAAAAGCTTTTAATAGAAGCTTCAAGGGGTTTCAAAAGACTTCAAAGGATTTTAAATATTTAAGGGAAATGTAAAAGATTCCAAGGAATTTACTTATTATTTTTATTGATTTGAAGAGATTTAAGAGATTTATTTACGCGCTTAAAATATTTTAGGATCAAGGATTTTCTAGCATTTCGAAAGAGGTAAAGGGATTTTGCAGGACCTATAAGGTTTCCGGGGATTTCAATGTTTGAGGGTTTTTCAAAGATATCAAGATTTTATAATAAATTTTTCAGGATTTCAGGAAATATCGCCAGATTTCCTAGAATTTCACGGTATTTATTAACATTGTTGTAGATTTTAAAGAATTTATTCAAGAGAGGTGAGGTATTTCATAGGGTTTCAAAGATTTGAAGAGTTTTTGCATTAGATTTTTGAATTCATCATTTTCTTCATAGTTCAACTTTATTTATATTTATTTATGTGTATAAAAATGTATAATTTATCCGGAATTATTTTAAATTCTTTGAAATTGTTTTGATTTTTTTAAATTAACTTGGATTTTTCTAAATTTACTTAAATCACTGGATGTTTCTGACATTTTCAAATTTGTTATTTAACTAATCCTGGGAATCAATTGATAAAATGATCAAAGGCATTTTAAAAGGTTTTCAGGCATTTTCAAGAGCTTTAAAAAGTTTTTTGGATTTAAAAAAATCAATGGATTTGAAGTATTTGAGAAAACTTTAAGATTTCGAGACATTTTTTGTTAACTTCAATAGTTTAGGTATTTTAAAAGATTACAAGGAATTTTAATATTTTAATGCATTTCAAAGAATTTATTCAAAAGAAGTGAGGGATTTTGTAGAGTTTCAAATATTTCACGAGATTTTCAAATATTTCTTACAATTCATTTGAAATTCGCCTTGAATTCTTCGAAATTCACTTAATTCTACTCGATTTAATGGATTTTCAACAAGTTTTCGTTTAATCAATCAATTTTTTCATATTTTTGAATTTTTTTCAATTCACTTGTTTTTTTTTTTAATTCAGCTTGATTTTTTATGAATTTCATCGAATTCTTCCCATTCCTGTTAAATTCCTCTAAATTCACTAAAATTTTACTAAATAAATGGATTTTCTCGATTTTAACCAATTTTCTCACTTTATTTGCATTGTTTTGAATTTGTTTGTAGTCATTAGTCACTTTTTTGGGTATGGTTTCAAAGATTTGAAGAGGTTTTCAATTATTTTTTGGAATTCAACCTGAATTCTTATCAATTTACCCTGAATTCTTTTAGATTCTTTAGACTTACTATATTCATACTTAATTGATACTTAATGTAAATAATTCATGCTAAAATGTACTCAATCCTACTTAATACTTAATTCAATAAATGTGTTTCAAATTTTAAAGTTTTTATTTAACCGATCCTGAAGTCTTTTAAGTCCACCTTGAAGTCTTAGGCATTTCATTTAATTCTTTTAAATTCCCTTCAATTTTTCTAAGCTTATTTCAAAGTTACTGAATTCATGAAGTTTTTTCATATTTTCAAATTATTTTCAATTCATTTGAATATTTTTATAGAAATCAGTGGAATTTGTTTGGTTTAAAAAGTTTTTTTTTCAAATAATTTGAATTCTATTGAATATAACTTGAACTTTTTGACGCCTAATGCTGCATTGTTAACCCTTTAAACGTTTAAAAAGTACCCTTTGCTCCCTATATTTTATCCCATAGGAACTGTGAGGCCTGAATATTCCATAGATATTAAATTTCTTAAACGCACAGAAACATAGTGCTGACTGATAATTCAGTGATTGTTAATTAAATGATTTTTATTAATCATCTATTCTGCCGTGTTTAATGGCGTTATGTTTGCTCAATGAATAAAATGAAGTCTAGCTTATTGCATCTGAAATTAGTCCTAGTCTTATAAAAAGTGATATACGTATAAGTTGCATTTTTTTTTTTCAACACAAAACTCAAAGGCTCGACTTTCAAGTATAAATCGGACGTTAATTTAGAAAGTAGCTCGAAGCCGTAAAAGAAAGTGATTTTACATAATTAGTTCCGGCAATCCGGATGCCATAATGTGATTAGAGGAGGGTTGGGTACGATTCCAAGTTTTCTAAATAACTGAAAACACTCGCCTAACTTCTCTGCATGTTTTATCAACGATATACGTATTATCCAGATTCTTGCCCTCATGTTGGATGTATGCATATACGTATAGTCGATGCGCGGTCGCGTTTAGTGATAATACCTATAATGTTATCTACGTATATTAGTTTTATTATACAACATTCTCTATATACTCTTGTAAGAAATTGACTTTCAAAAATACATTTAATGTGTAAGACTGATCGCGAAAAGTCCCATCGGCCTCAAACGCACAAAACATACATTTGAATCACATGAAAACATCTATTGAAACAGCTGTTGAATCTTATTCTTTGATTTAATTTGCATTTGATAAAAAAATTCACATCAAATTAGGTCTACAAATTAATTCTGTGCCTTTTAACTTTGGTTTCTTCTAACTCGTGGTAAAATATCAGCTTTAAAACACAACAGAATAGGTGGCGGCCCTGCGGACTGCAAAAATCGTTAGTGGTAGTGACACAAAAAACGTTTAAAAAGTAGTTCCAGAGATTTTAAATTGGTAATTTTTTTAATTTGAATACAGCAGGAATGCAATATCTCAAATTCTCCTTTTCGGACGCCATTTAATTCACTAGTAATGATTTTTTAGTTAAAGTCTGCAGGACCACCTCCTATGAGATTGCGTTTTAAAGTTTAAGGTTCGCTCATCAAAATTACCTGAGGCACCGAATTATTTTTTAGACCTGATAATTTTGTTGTTTCTAATGCAAATACTTAGAGATTTAAAAAAATGTGTTCAAATTGGTACAGATAAAGTTACTATATTTTAAAATCAATATATGGGACGCAAATTAAATTTACTTAAAAGTGTTAAGATTTAACGAGATCTGAGATATTTTTATTAACAAAAGATCGCGCAATATAAGCACAGATATATTTTTACAAGGAAATAAATAAAACATGCACTTTTATTTCGTTAAAATTAATTATTTACAGCTAGCAATGTAATATAATACAGAATATAGATTACAGATAGTTCTAATTCATCATTCCTTTTTATAGAACTTTCTGAACCTTTGAACTAAGAAGCAACAAAAAAATAAATTGTTCCTTCTAAATTAATATTTGTTCTGCATCACTGACTGCAATAATGAAATGTAGCGAAGTAGAGTAGACTTGAAAAAATATAAAAAGTATTATTTTCTTGAATTTTTAACTCGAATTCAATGTTGATATTAGATTCTCAGACAAATTTAATTTTAGAATATCAAAAGGTACTTTATTGTAGTATAATGAAATCCTCTAGAAATTCCCCATCCAAGCGAAGACTCACTAAGGTTAATTTTTCGAAAAGTCTAATTCCACCCTTTAACATGTTTTAAAGTCGAAAATATGAAAGGTATAATATTTAAAGGCTTTAGGACCGATGAGGGAGTACTAGGTGTTGGACTTAGCTCTTTATATTACATAATTTTTTCTTTAAAAGGAACAAATGTTTTCTAGAGCACCTTTAATTCTTAAAATTTTAATTTTTTTCAAACACATTAGCATTAATCAACTTGATGTTTTCGTTGATTAAATAATTATTAGAAAAAAATTCTGATAAGTGGCACTGGCTAAAAAATGCGAAAAGAAGATGCCTGTATTTTGATCATTTTATCAACACGCTCGTCACAATTACAAATTGTTACGAAGCTTAAACGTTTAGAGAACTATATTTAATATTAATTAACATATGTTAAAACATTCAACAATGTAATTCAATTTTAAAGGCAAAATTTTATCATAAAATAGGTGAAATCTATAATCGCATTTTATTATGTCAATTTACGTATTTATTGCTTAAAATCATTTGGCATTTATTTCTTTCAACCAGTTACATAATAATTAAGGATTGACCGTTTTAGCAGAGTAACCGTTTTGGACACAGTTTCCTTATTTAAAAAATGTTTCTGGCAGGTGGGACTATGAGAAAAGAGATTCATGAAGTGTTCTATTTTTTGTGATGCGTATTTTTTTATCTACCGTAGCTTTTTATAAACCTTTTAAAATTTATGTTAGTCACGAGTCAACGAGTCTTGGTCTTGAAAAGATCAAGAATGATTAATCAAAAGTTCACAGTAGTTCTTATAGAGATACATGTATTAATCTTCTCAGCGTATGAAATGTAATTAGGCATTTCAAACTTGTTTATAGATATTTCAGAAAATGTTGCAGTTAATATCTTTCAATAGCACTGGATATGGTGAAAGATAAAATTAATGTGAATCATTTTAAATAATATAAAATCAAACCAGTCAAAGTTACGATTCTGATTAAACGAAAAAAAAACAATAAAAAAATGATTGAGAAACTGTTTATTTTTAGAAGTATTTTTAAAGAAGTTAGTTAATTCTATATATTTAGTCTAATCTGCAGCTTTTTATTAACTCTGTAGTTAAAAGAAAAGAAATATGTACTTTTTTTTAAATGCTCGAAGAGATTCATACTGATTTATTCTATTTTATAAAATTTACAACGTACGCGTTAGCCTGGGCAGAAACTTTCCTTGTTAGAAATTAATATTATCGCTCCAGGCCTATTCTGTAAGTTGCCGATTCGTCAATCATTGTTTATTCGTAACGATTTATTTGATATCAGTAGACGTAACAGAACGATTTAATAAATATGTATCTCTTGCCAACATTTACTATATTAGGAACAATAAAAATTATGTGAGTTAAACCAAATCACTCTTTCTGGTATTGCAATTTCTTTTTTAATCGCAAATTTTTGTTTTGTTAGCATCGATAAAGAAAAAAAACAGTTTGAACATGTTACTAGGCACCACGGCAAAGCAGTCTTCAAATTGGTATGTAATATAGTTAAGGGCTAGAAAAATAGTTTACAGAATAGGCCTGAAGATCACGAATTATTAAACTTTTCTATATCCATTAATTTTTGTATTCATTAATAATATTTATAAGGTTTATCGATGCCCCAAATTGACGAAATAATTCCCTTCTTCATATTTTTGATTGCATAGCTTGAAATAGATGACGGGAAGGAACTAACGGAAGGATTTTTGCAAGAGGAATTACATCCAAAAGTCAATTTGCACCGACCAAAGTTTGCCAAACCGAAGGGTCCACCAAATCGAGGCGCAAAACGGATAACCAAGGTTCAAGAGTTAGGGCCTTCGGAACAAGAAGTTTAAACATTTTCTTTCTTAGACCTCATTTTTTTCATCGTAGCAGGGTAATTTGCAGGATTGTCGCGTTTTGGACTCTTGTTGTCAAATTTTACTTTTTCTCACTTATGTCGATCAACTTTAAACAGTTTCGGTTTGATTCACCTCCCTCTATGGGAAACTTAAGTAAGGTGTGAGATCCTAGATTTTATTATTGTGGGATATGATAACGCTATTTTCAGATTTTATAAGTTCTACATCTAAATTATTTATTACTATTTAAGTATTATTGTTATACACATATATATATTTTTGGATCTGGTATAAAAATACCGTCGTGTTAACGTTAAAACACCTAGTTTACAAAAAGTACAATGAATCGCAAAACTTATACTGTTTTGCAGCATCAGGCCTATTCTGTAAAACGGTTCTTCAGATGAAGATAGTGTTGCAAAAAACCTGGTCCGACTTTTCCTTTGCGGGATATTGAATACAATTAGAATTATTATTTGCAGAGTAAATTATTCTGTAAGTTAATAGACAATTATACTTATCATAGAAAAGTGACGAAGGTTTTTTGAAAACACTAATTTAAAAATGCCAAGACGTTAGTGACTATCTGTGCATTTGACATTCTGTAATATGTAGTTGAAAGTGAATTATCACAATATTGCGATATATCGTTGTAAATTTACGGACGAGTTGCTATCAATTTTAAATTACTCGAAACCTATTTTTATATCCCTAACTTATTTCATGACAATGGCCTATACAATTTGAAAATCACTCATTCTGATTTGATTAGCGTGACAAATGAGTGTCAATAATTAAACTTTAAGACTAAAGCAATCACGAAGTAGTAACTCGTCTGTGTCTCAGGTAAGTATTTTTTCAGTTATTATCGACGGATACAAAATAGACGGTTAGATCCGAAGATAATATGAAGCTTACAAGGAGAGTTCGCGAGAAGTGCGTCGCCGATTGGACTGGAGCTTCACAGGATAAAAGTACATGAAAATCCATTAGGTGCGTATTTTTTCTTTCGATCTGATTGGGCCTTACTTTCCAAGATATCGAGCTTGGGACTGATGCCCATTGAATCGAAAGAGAAAATAAGCACCTAATGGATTTTTATGGACTTTTACTCTGTGAAGTCACAGTCGAATCGGCGACGCACATCTCGCGACCTGACCTTGTTAGCGAATCATACAATAATTATTTTATTGCAGTATTTGATAAAACACCACTTGATTTAAGGAAAGGAAAGTTACCTACGTTGAGATTTCTTCACCAATTTTGGAGCTAACATGTAACAATCATTATATCAGAGTATTTTTAATTCGTTTAAAATTAATTAGAACATTGCTCTCAACTTGTATGTTAATACAAGATTGATTATAAATCAATCTTTATACCTTTTAACGAAAAGTATAGTATTGTTTTAAAAGAAATCTATTTAATCAAGTACGTATGTCTAACAAGAGTATTTGCGCTGATTGTTTCAAAAAATAATTTCAAACATTCGGGAATGAGAGTTATTTTGATATTTAAAGCACTGGCAATAATTATTTCGTACCTGATCGACGGACTGCAATGTTTGAACAGGAAAGCGGAATATTGTGATTAAATCAATAAAATATTATGAAGTATATTATCTTGATGTTTTATTTACAGTTACACTGGTTTCAATGAGTTGATTTCAATGAGTTTATTTCAGCATCTAGCTTGCTGTCTTGTTTGGGTGCATGTATTTGTAATTCGCGTTCAGTCAGCTGTTCTGCTAATTTCATAATAGCTTCCTCATCTTTCTTTATCCTACGTGTCCTATCCCCCTCGGCATAAAGACTGGAATTCAGTAGAAGGGACGAAATTAATTTAAATATTCATTGAAGCGAATTTAATTCAGCTTTGAATCAAATTTTTTAAATTTAATTTTTAAGTAGTGCTTACTCTTCACGACGTTTGTTCCATTCATAGGTCCAAAATCGTACTTCTTCAACTGTTTGTCCAGTTAGCAACAGAAAACCATAGAACATACTTCCAAAAATTGCGCCTAAAGCACCTCCTAAGCCTCCTCCTACGATCACTCCACGTACACCGTTTTTCATGTTGTAAATTGCACCTGCCATAAAAGCACCATCCACGTGTTCTATTACGCCAGATTTCCCCCGAAAAACTGATATAACGGTGGAAGTGATTCTGAAATAATTTTTTCTTTTCTTACAAAATTCATTTCATTTTTTTACTTTCAAGAATCAGACTTCTCTGCAGTCCCGGAAAAAACTTCAGGGCGGCTGTTTTAATTGAGGGAAAAATTGGAAAAGACTCGTTTGAATTTTTAAATTTTTTTTAATTCAAACAATTAATAATTTACGCGTTAAAATGAAAGTTTTTGTCACTTTTCAATTGAACAATTTTAGAAAAAATGCGGCTAGACTAGAAAATTTTAAACTTCAATTTTTTATAAATTGAGCAGTTCAAAGATTTTCAGTCAAGAAATATAAATCCACGCTATCATTTGAACTAAAAAAAAAAAGAAAGAAACACTAAACTTTTAAAGGTGTAAAATGATATTTAAGGCAATTTTAAGTTATGAACATTGAAAATTTATCGATCGAGTAAGGACTCGAGGCTTTTTATTCAATGGAATACAATTTCAAAATAAAGAGTCAATTATTATTATTATTGCTTGATATTAAAAAAATGCTCTTTTTCATCAAAAAATTCAAAACTAAATGAGTTAACAATGGAATATTTTAGACAAAAACAGTATTTGAATAGAATTTAAAATTGCGTAAAAGCGTCTTGTCAAATTAATTATTGTTTAATTTAAATAATCATTAAATAAATTATATTTACAGTTGATCAAATTAAATGATTTTCTATCCAAAATTTTTTATTTTAAACGTTTTTACACCAAAACTAACAAATTCCTGAATGTGGGCTCAGATTTAAAAAATTCAAGATGCCTTATCCATTATGGCGGATCAAAACTTGAAGAAATTCCTGAATTTGTACAAGACTTAGTGTCTTAAGATTTTTAAAATTGCTGAATTCGAATTTGAGCTCAGTTTTGCAAAATTCTAGATGGCGGGCCAAAACTTTAACAAATTCTTGAATTTGTACAAGACTTAATGTCTTAAGATTTTTAAGAGTGCTGAATCCGAATTTGAGCTCAGATTTTTAAAATTCAAGATCACGGACCAAAACTTTAATTCTTGCATTTGAGCTCAGATTTTTAAAATTCAAGATAACAAATCCAATACGGAGGACCAAAACTTTAACAAATTCTAGAACATGTACAAGACTTAACGTTTTAAGGTTTTTAAATTTTCTGAATCCGAATTTTGAGATCAGATTTTCGAAATTCTAGATGGCGGGCCAAAACTTTAAGAAATTACTGAATTTGTACAAGAGTTAGTGTCTTAAGAATTTTAAAATTGCTGAATCCGAATTTGAGCTCAGCTTTTCAAAACTCAAGATGGTGAATCCAGTATGGCACAGCAAGTCATTAACAAATTCTTGAATTTGTTCAAGACTTGGTGACTCAAGGTTTTTAAAATTGCTGAATCCGAATTTGAGCTCAGATTTTTAAAATTCAAGATCACGGACCAAAACTTTAATTCTTGCATTTGAGCTCAGATTTTTAAAATTCAAGATAACAAATCCAATATGGAGGACCAAAACTTTAACAAATTCTAGAATATGTAGAAGACTTAATGTTTTAAGGTTTTGAAATTTTCTGAATCCGAATTTTGAGCTCAGATTTTTAAAAATTTAGATGGTGGGCCAAAACTTTAAGAAATTACTGAATTTTTACAAGACTTAGTGTCTTAAGAATTTTAAAATTGCTGAATCCGAATTTGAGCTCAGCTTTTCAAAATTCAAGACGGTGAATCCAGTATGACACACCAAGGCATTAACAAATTCTTGAATTTGTACAAGACTTGGTAACTCAAGGTTTTTAAAATTGCTGAATCCGAATTTGAGCTCAGATTTTTAAAATTCAAGATAGAAAATCCAATATGTAGGACGAAAACTTTAACAAAATCTTGAATATGTACAAGACTTGGTGACTCAAGGTTTTTTAAATTGCTGAACCCGAATTTGAGCCTAGATTTGAAAAAATCAAGATGGCGGACACCGGAAGAGTAAAGTAGTCTATATGTGATTTTTTTCATTAACTCTAGATCGTGTTTTGTTATTTACTAGCTTCGTTTTTAAAAATCTAAACTCAAATTCAAAGTTCAGCAATCTCAAAAACCGTAAGACACTTAGTTTTATGCAAAGTAAAGAATTTAAAAAAAATTTATTTACACCATATTGGGCCCGTCATTATAAATTTTTAACATCTGAACAGATATTCGGATTCAGCAATTTAAAAAACCGTAAGACACTAAAGTCTTGTACAGTGAAGAATTTTTTTAATTTTGGCCCACCATCTTGAATTTTGTAAATCTGAGCTCAAATTCAGAATCGAAAATTAATCAGCCATATCTCGGAGAAAAAGAATCGGTTCGAGATGATCGAAAATGGAAATTAAAGCTAAAAATGAATGCGAAACGATGGGGTAGGATGTTTAAGGCAAAAAATTAACTGCTCGTGTTATTATGTTTCAAATATGGCAAATTGTTTAACTTTTTGTTTAGGATATCAGGAAATCCTGACGTAAAACAAAAATTTGGACAACCAATTCGTTTTTAGGATAGCAAACTTCTTAAGGGTCGCTTGTTCGGTTTTTAGGTACAAAAAAGAATGAATTTTTGTCGGCCCTCATGAAAAGTCATTAGTAATAAATGGACAAATTCGGGCAGTTTAAAACCTGTATTTTTGAAAGCCATGCCCTTAGCCGACAAGGAATGGTTTTTACTTTAAAAACTTACGCATAGACTGAAGTAAAGAAGCCAGCTCTCCAAGACCATTGAGCGGCGCCTTTAAAAACACTGAGTGACACCTGATCTTGTAATTGTCTTTTCGCATCCAGGTGGTTGCGAAACATTGTTGCTTCATTGCTATCTATGAAATGTACAAAAGCGGTCCTCCCTCTAAGAACACCACCGTATATGGCTCCAAAAATAAATGCCATGCTACTCATGTGCACACAATATCTGATTTCTGGACTAAGCTCTCCATGTTCACTGAAAGGAGAATTTATTTAACAAATAAAAATTGGATTTATGTATAACAAATGAGGCCTAACCCCTTAAATATCAATTTCGAGAAAAAAAGTGACTAAAGCTGATTTTTGTTTTTTTTTTCAACAACGAAGTACCTTTAAGCGATTACTTAGTTCTATCGAAGCATGAAAGGGACATCCAGTCAAAAACAACCACTTTGGAGAAAAACTATTGCCAAAGATACGGCGCGTTTTATAATCTCTGATTTTGGTAAAGAAAGTGTTGCACAACTTTTTCAAGTAAAAAAAAAAATAGAAATGGCTTAATAACAAGCAACCATCCGCGAAAAACCTTGTCAAAGAATGGCGCTTCCCAAAAACGAAAATATTTACACAGAAAGTTGTAAGACTTTTTTGTGTTTTAATCAAAAAATAAATAAAAAACAAGAACGTACATTCGAGCTAGCTTTATTAAATCGTGCTGAGTTTACTTTTAATAGAAATTGACAAAAAAACATTCCTTGTGGAGGAAAAGGGATGTAATTAATATTCTTGCATATCCATATTCTTTTTTCGTTTATTTCTTCATATAATATTAATTTTCGTAAATCCCTTTCTATTTTAAGAATTTTGACGTTAGGAAATTACAGCAAAATTTAAATAGTACATACCATTTTTAACCTTTTTTAAACCTCTTTCATTAGAGGCCGTCCATAAACTATGATACCAGTATTTTCTTCGATTGTTGCCCCCCCCCCCCATCGCCCCCCGTCGACCGTAAATGTGCCCCCCCCCCCCAGAAAGTTACATAGCCGTTAGTTAAACACGGATTTCAGATTCAACCGGCGATTTTTCGACTAAAAAGGCTTTATCTTCAAAGTTTACCTGCAAAGATCAATTTTCTACCAAAGGCGAATTGTGAAATTTTCAGTTTTAAACATTAATTTTTAACTAAAAAAGTTGAATTTTCAAGAAAGCCTACGAGAACGAATTTTCGAAAAAGTTCTTGAACTTTCACAAAAAACACAACAAAATTTGAACAGAAAAAAACAAATTTTCATTAAAATAGTAAAATTTTCATCGAAAGAGATAAGTTTGCTACAATAGACAATACGTTCCTACTGGAAAGGCAGATTTTCTATAAAATACATCAATGTTTAACTTAATAATTAAAGTTCTTACTGAAAAAGGTAAATTCTATACTAAAAAACGAAGTTTTAACAAAATTGTTAAATTTTCAACCAAAAATGAAAGTGAAATTTTTCTTTTAATTTTCAAGAAAAGAAGTGAATTTTAAACTTAAAAAGGAAACACTTTTAACCAAAAATGTCATTAATTTAAAAAAAAAAAATCGAATTTCAAACGAAAAATTGGATAGTTGATATTCTAACCAAAAAAGGTTTTAATATTTAATAAAAAAACAGTTGAGTTTAAACCAAAAAAAGATATATCTTAGATGAAATGCTAAGTGCCTAAGTTCAAAAATTAATTTTCAATAAAAAAAACTTCAACAATATAGTTCAATTTTCATCAAAAGAAATGAATTTTCAACTAAAAAAAATGTTGACCAAAAATGAAATAGTTCAATTTTCAGTTTAAAAAATAATTTTTAAACAAAAAAAGGGAAGTTTGAATAAAATACCTAAACTCTTAACCAAAAAAAATAATTTTTCAACCAAAAATGGAATGGTAAAATATTCAAATAAAAAATTGAACTTCCACGAATATATAAAATTTGCAACAAAAGAAGTGAATTTTCAACAAAAAAGACAAGATTTTCGAACAAAAATTATATTAATTTTAAAACCAAAAAGAGCGATTTTTTAAACATAATAGTTGATTTTTCAGTCAGGCAGATGATTTTTCAACCAAAGTAATGAATCTTCAACCAAACATGTAACCAATATAATCAAAAAAGATTTTATTGTTAAATAAAAAAACAGTTGAATTTAAACAAAAAATAATCGAATGAAATGAATTTGTAACTAAAAAAAATTACAACCAAAAATCAAATAGTTCAATTGTCAGTTTAAAAATATAATTTTGAACAAAAAAAAAGGTTTGAATAACATACTTAAAATTTCAACCAAAATAGTATAATTTCCATACAAAAAAAAGAGTTTCAAACAAGAAGTTTAATTTTCTACCAAAAAGTCAAGTTTTCAACTAAAAAACAGAATAATTTTTAACCAGAAATATTGATTTTTAACCAAGAAAAATGAATTTTTAATAAAATACATTAATTTTCATCGAAAACGTACATCTTTGAACTAAAAGAGTTTGAATTTTTAACAAAAAATGGACAAGTTTCCATCAACAAACATATAAAAAAAGCAGTTGAATTTAACCAAAAAGGGCAAATTTTTAACTAATCACGTAATTTTTCAAATAGAAAAGACCATTTTTTGAACAAAAATAAAATAAAAACAAGTAAGACAGATTTTTAACCAAGAGAATAAACTTCAAGCAATTAAATTTTAATCAAAAACAGATTGCTTTTTATTTTCAAAATATGGTTGTTTTTAGTTTTCACCATCAAGAAATAAAACACCTATGAAAACTTGTACTATGAAACGATGATCCAGTAACCAATAAGGTTTGTGAAATTCAAAACTATATGAAAGAAAATCTGACCGTACTTGAAATATTAAATTTTTTCTTTTCAAACTGAATAACTGACCCTTTAGCTCTATTTTACCAATGATCTTTTTACGAATGAATTTTGATTAATGACTTATATAAAAAAAAGGCTATTTTGCAAAAATTAAATTTGAATGTTCTTAGAACTCTAACCTGAACAGCGGTAAATATATAAAAATAATACAGCAAAATGATGTAATACCTTCCCTTATGACGTTGGCTTTTGCATTGTTATCTATTGTTTTAATAACGTGAAATCTATCTTCATCAGGCATGAATTTAAATAATTTTATTTCCAAAATTGGAAAAGAAAAACATGAACTTTACTTTAAATAGTGAGAAAGAAATAGAATAAATTGATCACAAAATGTCAAACTTTCCTTAACTTAAGACAAAATATTAGTATTGATGATGTGTGATAATTATTAGTAACAATTGAAGAAAAACAACACCAAATGAACACCTACTTTTTCGAAAACATTCTCCTGAGTCTGTCTTTTCCGGTTTCACTTGGTTGAACATTTTCATCTTTGTTTTTTATATACTTTTCTACTGTTTTTGGATCTGGTGTGTCCTTATTATCATTCAAGAACTTAAAAGGAAATAGTCCAAATACATAGGGCGATCTCCTTCTTAAAATAAATGTCATTTTGTTTAATATTTATATGTAACAACGCAATCAAACAAATGGAACATGTTTAAGCCGAAACCTGACAAACGGACATAACCTCTATTTAAGAACCCTAAAAAGTTGGAATCTATTTTATCGACTGCTCAATCGATATTACAAATTATTTGGCAATAAAAATAAATAATTAATTAGCTCGTAAGACTCTTAAAAATACTTAGAAATTTTATAAATTTAATAACTGTTTTAATGATAATATTTATAGAGTTGTGAAGTTTCATGAAATTTTGAAAACGTTTTAAAGTTTTAAATGTTGAGGCGGGAAAGTTTTAAATATTTAAAAAATGCTAATTATTATTATTTTTAAACGTTTAAGTCTGCATTGATATATATTTATATCAATATGATATTCGCTGAAACTTTATTATTTTTGGTTGAAAATTTATTTTTATTTTTGGTTAGAATGTAACTATTTTGTCGAAAATTCATTAATTTTGTTAAAAAGTCATCCTATGTGTAGAGAACTTGACTGTTTTATTTAAAAAATCCTGTTTTTTTTTTAAATAATTTAAAGCGTCTAGAAATTCCTGTGATTTTAAAATACTTCAGAATTTAAACGTTTTTTTGGGTACTTTTTCTGAATGTAAATCAATTTGCAATCAATTTTAGAATTTTAATTCTTCTGCTTGAGAAAAATTCTCCTGACCATAATAACGGTATAACCCGCATAAAACTCACAAAATGCCATAGAAGACCAAATTCAACAAAAAATTTGAAAAAAATATAAGTTTGGCTTTTTTGTGGAAATCGATTTTTTTCTATTATCGAAAAATTTAATTTTTAATTTAATTTTAATTTTAACTTCCCCACGGAAAACTGAATAAGGTGAAAAACTATCGAATTTTTAAGAAAAAATGTGTCTTTTTAATATACGTGAAAATTTAAGAAGGGTGGAATTTAAGGGGGTGGAATTTTTTTGTCTAAATCTGAAAAATACATTTCGTCTAATTTCCTCTGAAAACCACATTTTTTCGTTGGGAAATTCTGCTACTTCAAGTATAGAGCCTGCCAGATTTGATATTCGAAAAATAATTTTTTTTTTAAACTTTATTATTCCTAAGCTTATAACAGAGTTATCAATTTAATAGTTTCAAACGTTAAACTAACAAATTTCAAATATTTAACTTTTCTAAATCGAACAGATTAAAAGTTTTTTTTTTAAATTATAAATTAGGTTATTTTAATTTCAATTCCTTTTCAATTAATCATTGTTAAATTGTTACTTATACACCGAAATTCAACACCTCTGATAAATTAAGAATGGAATAATTAAAATTGTAACGTTCAAAGTTTAAATTAACAATCTGAAATTTTATCTAATTAAGGGTATTTCAATTAATTTAGTTTCGAATTTTACCGTTTTGAATATATGAATTACAATTACTAATTTTGAATATACAGTCAATAATTTATAAATATAATAAAATTGCTCTTTTTTTAAATTAAAAAGTTTCAAATTGAGTCCCAATAAGATGGAATGTTTTGAACGTTAAAAAATCTGTAAAATAACTATTGTTGAATTTTTAATACTGGAACTACAGTTAAATTTTTTTAAAAATTCTAACCAATTTTCAATTCAAAACGGTTTTAGTATTTATTGTTTGATAAGGAGATAATCAGAGCTGAGATTTTTTTAAATCGCATAAATTCCCATCGGAGAATCAATTGGATGATTATTAATTTGCCGAAACATTATTTGCCAATGGCAACCTGTTTACGAAAAATTCAAGTTTAAAAAAAATTTGTATGGATTGAAATTTTTATTAAATTCTCATGTAAAATTATGTAAATATAACATTTTTACATTTGTTTTTAACACATTTTTTTTCTCTTGAATTTATATAACAGATAAAAATTAAAGTGAATAGAAAATTAAGTTTTCAACAGCTGAAAATTGAAAATCGATCAAGAAATATTTTATATTCCGTTCTACGATGCGGCGGTTCAATTAAATTGATGAATATTCAACTTAATATGCAATTTTTCAACTCTGGAAATTTCAATTCAACTTTCAACAGTTGACAGTTCCAGGAAAAGGAGAATTTCGTATTTAAAAATAAGTGTTGAAATTTTATATTTATATAATTTTCAATGAAAATCTAGTAAATAAACATTCTGTTAAATCAATAATCATCCATTAGACTCTCCGTAAGGAATTTATGAGATTTAAGAAAAATCCTAACACTGATCTACTCCTTGTAAGTCTTCAAAGCTGCATTTTAAGATTCTTTAAATTCAAAATAAACGCTTGAAAATATAAAAATGGAAAAATTTTAAATCAAGAATTTTAGAAATATGCATTGCTGTAAACTGAATGATTTAATAATTGAAAAAGTTAACCATTGAATATACATTTAAAAAAAAAGTTTAAATCAAACTTATTTAAAATTAAATTGTATTATATCCTTTGAGTGGATGGATTTTTCTTGTAAAAATTGGTAGAATTTCCGGTTGAAAAATAAATTCACTGCCATTAACCGGTTTTCCGCCCAACTGATTTTTAAAGCAGAAATTATTGAAAATTAAAATTAGAAATAATTAATTTGATTTACCAAATGTTACAGATCACGAAAGAAGAATTTTTTAATTACTGAAGCGCTATCATTGTAAGCATCGATAACGATCGTTATTTTGATTTGATGATGCGCAATGTATAAATTTTAATTGAAGAATAATTCTATACATCAGAATCAATGTATAAAACTTAATTTTAATTTGATATTCACACACACATGCCAATGAATTACACGTATAATATATAATATATATTATATAAAGATTTATACGAATAGTATGAATATCGAATATCTTTATTATTAATCTCAAGCTGATAATTAAACATTTTAATTTGAAAAAATGTAACTCGCTTTTGCATAGTTTCATCAGCCTCGTATAATTTTAGTAAAATTATACATACAATATTCATATTTGAAAATGAAATAAATTTGTGTTTTATTCAAGTTCAAGGTCCACTGGATTCTAATTTTATTATATATTGCCTTTTTGCGGTTCGAAATGAAATAAAAAATTGAAAGTGCAATGCAAATTTATGAACAAATTAAGGTATATACATAGGCTCATAGAGGAAGATTTTGTCTCGAAAAGAATTTCAAAATAAACTTCAAATTCAATACTGTCAAACTAAAAGCCCAATTAATTTTTTGAGTCATGAAATTCATTAATTATGAAACTAAACCTTCTTTTTCCATTTTAAACATAAAAGTTAGGAGTTTTTTTTCAAAGTTTCGTAACATGGATCTTAATGAAAAGAATGTGTTTTTTATGAGAAAGCAAAAACACTATTTTTTTGGTAAAATAAACAAAAAAAATGCATCGGCCGGGAATCGAACCCGGGCCGCCCGCGTGGCAGGCGAGCATTCTACCACTGAACCACCGATGCTTATATTATTTCTATGAATAAACATGGTAATATAGAAAGGGAATGTTTAACTTATATTCTAGGGTTTATTTACAAGGGAAGTCGATATTTTTTTAATAATACATTTTTCCTCCTAATTTTTCAATTGTCATATGGCCGTGGCTTACGTGAATACAAATAGCCAAAATCGAATAAAAGCAAAATAGAAAAAATTCCTATACTGACTGCAAAAATAAAAATTCAATTTCTTTATGTTTCTATAATCTATAGGGTCGCTACTTTAACGCACTGTCTATTTAAACAATTCATTAATTTAGAATTGAGCAGGCTTCTATAATTTGTTTTTATATAAACGATGCTGAAATAAATTTATTGATTGTACGAGGCTGTGCCTAATTTATGTAAATTGTTTTTAGAAATTTTGAGCAAAATCACCTTTGTCAGGGGCCATTCACAAAGTACGTGATACAAATGACAATTTTTATGGAAAAAAGTGAATGAAATCATTAAAAGTGCAACTTATATTTTGAATTTTTGCCACTCTCTTGATATTGCTATATGAAAATCATAAAATCCAAACAAAAAAACTAACAGAAAAAAACTATTTACCTTTTGCATTTTTTCCATTTCTTAAAATCACTACTCAAATTATAACTTTCGACCCATAAAACAGCTGGAAATACTATTTTCATGAATGGATAATACACTATACTTCAAAGCATTTTTGACAAAACAAAATAGCAGAAATTGTTATTTAAAAATAATGTAACTAGTGCAACCGTTTACTATCAGGAATAACGATTTTCATATGCATTTTATACCTTTATGACATGAAAAAAAGACAATTTGAACATAGCACTATCCACACGGAGAAAAATGGATCGGGTGCTAATCTGAAAATTTGCACCCGATCCCTGCGAAATCGCGGAAAAATTTCAGCCATAACCACGTCTCACTACCGTGAGATAGGTGGTTACAGTCAGCAGATACTTTGTTCCTCGCCGACAGTTCGGAAGACCAAATATGCCGGATGAGCCACTTATATCTGCTTCGGAGAGTATTCTTTACAGATATCACATCCTGAATGCGGCTCTGTGGCACGCCCAGGTATGTATAAGTCTCTCCAGCGCAAAGGTGTCGTACAGCGCTTCTATCGACAAGCTCAGGGTCTTCAGAGATGCCATTAGATTTTCCTCGCTTCAAATAAAACTTGGCGCATTTGTCTAACCCAAATTCCATTCCTATTTCCATTACCTATCACCCATGTAAAATACATGAGTGACCTTGTGCTTTCGATTTGAAGGTTTGCCTTAAAGGTATCCCTGGGAATGGCGAAGTGCTAGAGATAGTGTCAATAATGTGAGGCAACAGAGGAGTGGGCTCATGGAGTCACCCTGAAAGACACCTCTTTGGAAAGTGACCTTGTTAGCTGTCACACGATTTTTTCCAGATAGGATAGTAAATCTGGTTTTCCAAAGTGGC
>JAAAKG020008664.1:0-21187 GCA_010014905.2 Druon quercuslanigerum
GTTTAGAATTTGTCCTATTTTCGCAGATGATTTAAATGTGGTTTGGATGTTGTGTTTGTTTAGAATTCTTCCTATTTTTTCTGTGACACCATGGATGTAGGGTAGGACGGTGGTCGTTTTTCTCTCTTTTTCTTTATTAGGTTGTTTTGAATTGATCCCTTGGGTGTATTTTCTTATTGCTTTATCAATTTGTTTGATTGTGTAATCGTTCTGTATTAGGATTGGTTTAAAGTTTTGTAATTCCGTTTGTAATTTATCTTTATCTGTTATGGAGACAGCTCTGTGTACAAGGGAGTTGATGACCGATTGTTTTTGAGATTGGTGACGGTGAGAGAAGGCATGTAGGTACCTGTTTGTATAGGTGGGTTTTCTGTATACTTCATATCCTAATGTATTATCTGATTTTTTGTCAACTAGTACGTTAAAGAAAAGCAATTTTCCTTTTTGTTCAATTTCCATGGTGAATTGGATATTAGGATGTAATTGATTGATAAAATCAAAAAACTTCTTTAGTTTATTTAGTCCATGTCGCCAGATGACAAAGGTGTCGTCCACGTAACGGAAACAAAATTCGGGTTTAAGCTTGGATTGATTGAAGATTTTGGTTTCTAGATTTTCCATAAAGATGCTGGCTATTACAGGTGAGATTGGAGATCCCATTGCTGCTCCTGAGGTTGGTTCATAGAATTGGTTGTCAAAAAAGAAGTAAATATTATTGAGACAGTGCTCTATCAAAGGTATGAGCTCGGAGGGAAGGTTTGCAAAAGATTTAATAATATAAATTGTATCAGAGATTGGTACTTCTGTAAAGAGAGATGTTACGTCGAAACGCACTATGATGTCTTGGGGTTGCATGCGAATCTGTTGTATCTTTCTGATAAAGTTAAAAGAGTTTTGGATGTGGGTAGCAGAGTTTCCTGTGAAAGGATTGAGTTTTTTGGCGCGGAAGCGTGCTAGCTTGTAAGTAGGTGAGTTTATTGCGCTGACGATCGGCCTGAGTGGAATGTTGTTAATGTGGATTTTTGAGAGTTCGTAAAGTCTTGGAGAGATGGGATTAGTAGGTATTAATTTCGATTTTGTTTCTCTATCAAGTTTAGTGTTTTTTAAAAGGGTTTTAGTTTTTCTGACTATTGTGTTTGTGGGGTCCTTTTTAAGTTTTTTGTATCTATCGTCAGTTAGAAGATCCATGATTTTGTTATTATAGTTTTCTTTATTCATTATTACTGTTGTGTTGCCTTTATCTGCGGGTAATATTATGATTTCTTTATTCTTATTGAGTTCTTTAATTGCGATTATTTCCTGTTTTGTTAAGTTTGAGGAGGGCATTTGGGCTTCGCATAAAATGTTAGCCGTCCTTCGCCGTATGTCATTCGCTTTTTTAGGTGGAAGGGTATAGATTGTGGAATCCAAATTACTGATTATTTCTTCTTTCGGGATTTTGGAGGGAGCTACTGCAAAATTGTGTCCTTTTAATAAAACTGAAATCATTTCCTTGATAAGAGGATAGTCAGAGATGTTTTTTACTGTATTAGTTAGTTTTGTACGCCTTACTGGAAGTAATTTGTCGAATTTAATTTTTTGTTTTTCAGTTTGAAGATCTTTAATCCGTTAGGATTGGTCAAATGTTATGCGCTCCAATGTAGACCTAATGTCAAATCTGAGATTATATGATAGGAAAAGATGAAGTTGCAATAGTTTTTTGGAGGTAGTGTTTAAGACAAATTTGGTGTGTTTTATACTTTCTTTGAAGAGAAGCAAACTTGTTTTTTTGTAAAATTGACTTGGATTTTGATGTTCCCAAATTATTTTTTAATTGTGTGAATTCTGGAACGATTTTTTTGTACCTGCACCGTTTTAAAAAACCTAAAGATGTTGGTAGCTTACCTTGAGAAGTCCTGAGCTTACTAAAGGTGTTAGTTTTAGTAAGAAAACTCTCCCCGTAGGGTTCTTTAATAATAGATTTGATGCTTTCACGATGATTCATTATGATAAAGTAGATATTTCGGGCTTCACCCTAATAAGATCAATAGGGACAACGGTTATAATACCAATCCAATTTGGCTTTCCGTCCTCCCGGATTTTTTTTATTTAAATAAGACTTGATTGGCCAATCAGGTGCGTCCTGCCTCCACAACATAACCTGATACCTCAGTTTCAGGTCAGCCCTAAAGAAGTGAACTGCAATGTTCACGAAACGTCGGCAAAATTCGTAGTTTTGTACACGATTGAAGCCCGAAATATCTACTTTATCATAATGGATCATCGTGAAAGCATCAAATCTATTATTAACATTGTAGATGTTTTTAAACAAAATAACAAATTTTTATTTAGAAAACAGTTTAATTTTTAACCAAATGAGAAATTGTTTTCAAGAGAATGGTTGGCTACACCAAGTCATTTCACACACCAAATGTAATTAAAAAGTATGAAGAAAAATGTTAAAAATGATCATCCGAAGAAGCAGGTCCCATGTTTCTAGAAGCGAAGCCAAAAACATCATGACTTTAAAGTTTGCCACATATATTGATTTCAAATTTGTTTAAGTAATTGTTAAAAATAGAGGCATGTGGAAAAAGTAAAAATACCTATCAGCAAAAGTACGCTGAGCAACGAATGCGCCTAACTATTTAAAAAATTGTTCAAAAATAAAAAATAATCGCAAAGTTTGTTTATAAAAATTACAGAAATATAACAAATAATGTAATATAAAGAAATTTTATTTGATAAATGAAGGCAAATAAGTTAAAACTAACTCATATGATTTGGTCAAGTGCAAAAAAATTGCAAATTAAAATCAGTAGTGGAAAAATAAGGGTGTAAAATGTTTTGACTCAAAAAAGAACAACAAATTATTTTAAATCAATTTTCCATAGAATGCGTAGTTTTTTTTAATCGTGAAAAATAGCATTAACAATAAAAAAATTAAATTTTTGAAGATGCGATACCAGGGGCGAGATCAGATAAATATCGAAAAGTTGTGCATTCAAAAATGAACTACAAACGTGTAATAAAGTTTTGTAATAAAAATAAATTCAAAATAAAAGGACTTATTTTTTGGAAAAACGACAAAAGCTTCAATAAAATTTTTACTAATAAAATGTTTTGCCTGAATTATATCTATAAATTTCCTTAAAACCACTTCACGCTAGGATGCGCATTTTTTGTTCAAATCGTAAAAAATAACACTAAAACTAAAAAGATTGAATTTATGGAAAAAGGGCACAAGTTGCAAAAAATTTATAATTTTTCTGGAAAATCGGGAATTTTAATTTTAACAGCGCAAAATATTTTGAAAATTTTCAGAATTCCATTCTACAATACATAAAAAGATCTATAGATTTGTAATTATTCACTTTTCGATAGAACGCATAATAGACGGAAGTTTTACACTAAAAAGGATATACAAATTTTTTCTTAATTATTTTGAAATTCGACACAATTTTTCATCATTTATGCTACTATTGACACTGATTTGAATTTCAACTTGTCAACCAAAAAGGTATCTCAAGAAAAAAGGAAAAAAAAGAATTTTCAACTAAATAATTAAGTATTATATATAGTTTCCGGTTTATAAGGTCCAAGAATGAGAGACAATAGTTTTAATTTTTAAATTGGCGACGTTTCGGACTTAGTACAGTCCCTTATCAAGCCTGTTAAAGAAAACCTTTATTATAAAATAACTTTCACAAACCAAAATAAAGTGACATATATAAAAGGTATTTATCTTGTACAAACAAAAAGAAATAAACCAGAATAATATATAGATATTCAAATCGAAAAAAAAAACTTATATCGATGTGAGTATTTGATGGTAAAAATTTTTTAAAATAAAATTTAAATTAATATGAGTAAAAGGATTTTTACCTTCATTTCTTTATATATAATATAATATAATGAAATAAAATACACAAAACATACTAATTCATTTCAAACGTTTCTTCAATCCGCCTAAAATAAAAGACGCTTTTAGGGGCCATCCATATACCACGAGGACAATTGTGTATCCCTCTCCCCCCAACAATGATCTTGTTCCATATTTTATGAAAAATGTTCTATTTTCTTCTGTTTTTCGTAAAAGTAGTTCGCAGATGTAGAGTATGGCTGGCCTCTTACATAGAACAGAATGGGTCTAATGTGGTTTTGATTAAAGCATAATTTAAAATATGTTTAGAAAGTTTAATGGATGTGCGTAATAATGTATAATTTTAGTAATTTTAGAACAAATTTTCCCGCAAGGATGATTTATATGGCATTTATAAATTTTATCTCCTAAATTATCCTATAATTTTTCCCTGTAAGTAGTAAACGTACTTTCTGTTCAGCCTTTCAAATAATTCCATTAATGAAATCCTGGCTACGTCACTGCTCTGACTGTTCTTTATTACACCATTAAGGCGTTTCCCTTTCGGGGTAGGCGTAACTCACTCGGTGGGGAAGAGAGTAGTGTGAGGAAAGGGTTATACAACTTTTAGATTTATCTAGAATTTTTGTGTTATTTATTTAAATAACACGTTCATTCCACAAGTTTACTCCGACCCAGGTCTCTGATCAATCCCTCTAGCAATCACCCCAAGTGAAGAGTCCTACAAGCTATAGCTTGTAGGAGCCATCCATTTACTCCGTATTCTTTCAGAACTTTATTGTCCACTCTCAAACTTTTTTTTGTGATTTGCCTTAAGCTAAATATTTGATCCGTACATAACCTTCCTGACAAAAGCCCACATTGGTCTTCCCAAAAATTTTCTTCTGTTATTTTCATTACCCTACGAATAAGTATTTTTGAGTATATTTTACTTACGGTACTTAATATACTGATCCCTCTGTAATTATTGCAGTCGCTTTTATCTCCCTTTATTTTGTATATTGACACGATAATCGCTTTTATCCAATCACCTGGGACTTCTCCGATTTCGATGCTTTACCGTTTTTCAAGCTCTTGATTATATCCTTAACCTCAGTGACACAGACTTTCTCAATCGAGTTTTCTAACGCATTGTGCTCTACATCGCATTTGTGATTTCCTACATCTTCATCTCCGGATTGTCCCCGAAAATGGTCTCTGAAAGCTTCTATAACCCTGCCTGCCTAATATTGCATTTCCCCTTTGCTATTTCTCATGTTGACAAATTCTGTACTTTTATTGCCCTTCATTTCTTTATAAAGTAGTTTCTTGCTTCCTTCAAAGTCGTTTTGTATTTTCTTCTCTTCTTCTGCTCTAATTGTATATTTACTTTCTTTAATTAATCGCTTGAGTATCCACTTTTTTCGTCTGTAATCATTTATACGCTTCTTTCTTCATTTTTTGAGCAGCGTCAATTTCATCATTCCACTATGCATCACCAGACATTCTTCCTACAACCGCTGTACCACGCACTTCGATCGCACATCTAACAATGATATCCCGGAACATAGTTCATGGGCCATCTATATCTTTATTTCGTATAAGCGCCTCCCAAGTTGCCATACCTACACTTTCGATTATCTTATTTTGGAAATCTATTCGCACAGCCGGTTTCTGTAGCTTCTCAATTTTGATTCGCGTTGGTTTTGCTTTCTGGGTTCTCTTTTTTCTTCATCCCCGACCTAAGTTAATTTTGGAGATCAGAAGGTAATGATCAGTATTGCATTCAGATCCCCTCATGACCCTTGTATCTTTGACTAGATCTCTTAGTCTTTCATCCACAACAACAAAGTCAATTATAGTTCTTAACTTTTGTTTTAGTTATAAAATCCAACTTACACCTAGGAGATCATTAATGTTAACGCAAAAAAATGTTTGTTTCTAAATTTATTTTAAAACCTTTTAGTGGTAAAAGTCATACAGAACTTTGAAAGGGGACATATACAAATTACGTGGGTCATATACGAAATACATTAATTGATTTTTAACTAAACAGTGAAGTTTGGAACTCGTTCTCCCCTTCCCTTTGCCTCATTCTTTCCCTTTTCAACATTTCCCTTTTACCATCTCCCTCCCCTTTAGCCTTTCGCATTTCACCCTTTAAATTTTCTATTCCCCTTTTCAAATCCATTTTACCGTTTTCTTTTCCTCTTTCCTTTTCCTTATTCTCCTTTCCTTTCCTATATTCTCCTTTCCTTTCCTATATTCTCCTTTAGCGTTTCGCCTCCCTTTGTCTTTCCACCATTTCCCCGTTCCCTTGACCCTTTTTCTTTTCCCTATTCTCCCCTTTCCCTTTTTATTTTTCCCATTTCCGCTTTTTCCTCTTCCATTTCCCTTTTCATCCTTTCCGGTTTCTTATTTTTTTCTTCCCTTTTCCTTTGTCCCATACCCTTTTACTGTTTCGCATTCCCTTTTTCCCTTCCCCTTTTAACCTTTCCCTGTGCCTGTCAACATTTCCTGATTTCCCTCTTTCTTTTCCCCTTTCTCATTCTTCCTTCTCCCCATTCCCCTTTATTGTTTCCCTTTTTCACCCTTTTTCTATTTCCCCGTTCCCTTTACTCTTGTTCTTTTCCCTATTCTTCCCTTTTCCCTTTGTTTTTCTTTCTTTCCCTTTTCCTATTTATCCCTTTTCCTTTTCCCTATTTCCTTTTTTTGTTTCGCTTTTACCTTCCTCTTTTAATATTTCCCTTTTCAACGTTTTCCCGTTTCCTTAATTCCTCCTTTCCCATTTACTATTTTCTCCTTTTTCCCTTTTCGCTTTCTTAAATATTTTATGATAAAAGGGTTCAAAGAAAAAGCACTTCACTTTATTTCATATGATATTGCCACTTATGCCGGGGGTCTCACTTGCGTAGTGCAGTACATGTATCGCGGGCGTAAAGTTTTATGTTGGCCCGGCGGCGAAATGCGCATGTGCGAAAATTAAATTTTCGGTTAAAACAATTAATTTTGAACCAAACAAAAAAAAAATTTCAACCATAGGGATGAATCTTCATTAAAAAGAATAAATAATAAAATTTAACAAAAATTGATATTTCCACCAAAAAATATTTTAATTACTGATCAAAAACTGTTGAACCAAAAAAATACGAATTTTCTGAAAATTAGTTGATGAATAAATTGTCTACTGCCAAGATTTTTTTAATCAAAAAAGAAAAAAATCTAATCCAAAATGTTGAAATTTTTTAAACAAAAAGACGAATTTTCTAAAAAAAAAACAATAAAAAGAGTTTTCAACAAAAGGAATTTTTAACTAAAAAGAATACATTTTCATCCAAAAATATTAATTTTTAACCAGAAATAGAAGACCTACATTTTCAGTAGAAAAATGAATTTTCTACTAAAAAAGATTAATTTGACTCAAAATCCTGAAAAGATAGTAGTTAAATTTTCAACCCAAGAAATGAGTAGCAATTTGATTAATTGATTAAGAATTTAATTACTTTTTTTGAAAACTCAACAAATTATTTAAAAAGTCAATTTTTTTTTGTTCGAAAATTCAAATTTTGTTGGCAGATAATTCATATTTTTCTGTTGAGGATAAACTATTTTATTTAAACAAAAGTATTTTTTGGATGCATTCAAATTGTAATTTTTCAGCATTTAATTTAAAATTCAAATATTTTTTGTTGAAAATTCAAAGACTTGGTTAAAAGTTTAACTAATTTGTACAAAATTCTCTTTTTTTGTTTAAAACTCATCTGTTTTGTTAAAATATCGTCTTTTTGGCTTGAAACTTTAAGAACTTGGTACCTAATTGACCTATTTCATTACAAATTTAATTGTTTTGTAGAAGTTTTATCTTCTTTGGTTGAAGATAAAATATTTTATTTAAAAAAAATGTTTTTTGGATGAATTCAACTATTTTTAATTAAATGTTCAAATATTTTTGGTATAAAAATTCAACGAATTGGTTAAAAATTCAGCTAATTTTTTAACAATTCATGTTTTGATTGAAGATTTATCATTTTAGCTAAAAATTGATCTCTTTGGTTGAGAATGTACATATTTTTTTGAAAGTTCGTCCATTTAGGTTGAATTCAGCTGTTTTTATTTAAAAAGATATTCTGTTTTGGTTAAAAACTCAACTTTTACGTTTTTTGTTGACGGTTCATATTATTGTTTATAAAATATTTGTTTTTGGTGGTGAATTAAATTATTTTTTTGAAAATATACCAATTTTGTTAGCATCTCATTCTTTTTGATTGAAAATTCATCTATTTTTTGTTGAAAATTCGTCTTTTTGGCTTGAAACTTTAACCATTTGACACAGAATTGAACTATTTCGTTAAAAATTGAACTGCTTTGTAGAAAGTTCGTCTTTTGAGCTTAAAAGTTTAACAACTTAATACGAAATTAAAAAATTTTGTTGAAAATAAACGTGCACCCTTATTGAAAATTCAACTGTTCTGCGATTTTTAATAAATATATTTTTTGTTTGAAATATCAACTATCATATTTTTCGTTGACAATTAATCTTTTTCTTTACAAATTCATTTCAATTTTTTACAAATTCAACTTTTTTAAAGGATCTTGTTTTCTAATGGCTTGGATTTCTCTTTATCTTTAAAAAATAAATTAAAATTTTGTAGAAAAAGGGCGAGAGGGAATAATTTAGTCAAAATTCTCGATCTTAGGTGTTTTGGAGAATTTTTCAAACTTAAGGGGATAAGGGAGGAGGGAAGTTTGAAAAGGCGAACAAATTCAAATTTAAATGCTGCAAAACAGAAGTGATAAATTTAAATCTGGCAAAAAAATGAAATAAATGTAATAAATTCGACTTATAATTTAAAGCTTTTTCAATTTAATACGAATACTAAACTTCTTCTCTGAATTAAATATAAGCTTGAAATTAGTGTCTATTTAAATTTCTTTTCATATTCTTGTCTGCATAATCAGCCTCCTGTAACTCTTAATGCAATAATTCTGCTTTCATTATAATAATTTCGCAAAAAGTAGGACATTCCTCGAAAAATGACAGCCTCGGGAATTTTAGATTATATGAAAATGCAGGAAGTAAATTGCATAACAAGATATATAATTACTTCAGTCATACATATAATAATAAGTATGCTCTGATTATTTAAGACGCTATCCTTCAGATTCTGAACTTTGTTGCGAAACTTAATCCGTTGTTCGTCCTAGATTTCTTTTCAGATTTAATTTTTATTCAAAACTAATTAAAATTTCTCTTATTCTTCCAGTTAAAATATTTTTTATAACATATAATTTTTCCAATATTCCATGTTATTTCCTGGTTTTCCCGATTAAATTTAAAGTGTTTATAATAATTATTTAATATTAATTGATTAATTATATAATTTAAAAAATTATAATTGTAATTATTGTAAAAGTGATTTCAGAGTTCACGAACCAAATGGAATAAATTCTTCTGAATGAAATTAATTCAGGTACCATATTCCTGCGTTTAGAAAACGTTTTAACTAAATTTTATTTTATATGGACCACTTGGTTAATTCAACAAACAATTTTTGATAGGTCAAATAAATTATTTGTCGCAAAAACACAAATTTGTTGGATTTATCCAACAAAAGAGATGAATTTTAAACTCAAAAAGGCAAATTTCCAAAACAAGTTTTGATTTCCCCAAATAAAAAGTCGAATTTTTAAGAAAACATTAGACTTTTACACTTGAAAAGATACATTTTCAACAAAAAAAGTAATTTTTTAACCAAGAAAAATCAATTCACAACTAAATGGTTGAACTTTAAAAAAGATGAACTTTCAACCAAATAGTTTAATTTTCAATTTAAAAAGATGCATCTTCAACCAAAAAAAGATGAATCTTTTAAAAGACACATATATTTTCAACCAAGAAGAATAAATTTTTAATAAAAAAAGATGACTTTTCTACTAAGAGATGATTTTTTATATTGAAATGAAGAATTTTTAAACAAACAATTAAATTTTCCACCAAAAAAATAACATTTTTAAGAAAATATATAAATTTCCAACAAATTGTTTAAACTTTCAGCTAAACAGTAGAATTTTTGACCAAAATATATGAATTCTGGACCTAAAATATAATTTCCTATCCAAAGAGACTATTTTTTAACAAAATAATTTAATTTTTCACCAAATTTTAGAAATTGCAGCAAAGAGATTACCAAAAATATCAGAATAAACTTTTTAATAAAAAAGAATTGACTATCAACAATGAAAGACGAATTTTTAACCAAAAAAAGATGAACTTGATCCAAAAGAATGAATGGTTAACAAGAGTTACATTTTGTACCAAAAAGATGACTTTTCAATCAAATCGGTAACTTTTTAACGATATAGAAAAATTTTCAACTAAAAAAGGTAAATTCTGAATCAAAAATATAATAGTAGACTTTTGGATGATAAAGATTTTACTTTCAATAAAAAAAATGACTTTTCTACCAAATGATGAATTTTCAAACCAGAATTTAAATTTTGAACTAAGGCAGATGAATTCCAAACCACAAAAAATGACTTTTCAATCTAAACTGAAAATATAGTAGTAGACTTTCTAATAAAAAAATAATTCTCTTTAACCAAAAAGAAGACTTTTCTACCAAAAGTTGAATTTTTAATTAAAAAAAAAAAATAATTAAGTTTCAACCGAAAATATTTGTTTCGAATTTCTTATTGATTTCTATTAATTCAGTTCTTATTTACGCAAAAAAACGAGAAAAAGAGGAATTTTCTTGAAACCAGGGAGAAATAGAGTAATTCTTTAAAAAAGGGAAATCGGACAATAATAAATCCACATAATATAAAAGGAAAATTAATATTTGAATGAAAAATTACATTTGAAATCTTAAACATAAAATGATCTTTAATATTTGAACAAAGATTCGTGGTAACACTGAACACAATGCCAAACACATTTTTCTTAGAAGAGCGAGACGATATTCATTGCTAAAGTAAAAACAAATCTGAAAAATTCCCGGTTCTCAAAAAAATTTCCGACTTGTTCCCGGTACTAAACATTCCAGGCTAATTCCCGATTTTCATGGTTAGTGACTACCCTAAATATTTTACTCTTCATTTATTATGTTATGTAATAAACATTCATTACCTTCTTTTACAGTAGCTACAGATTTCTCCGGATCGACCTGCAAAACAAAATGTGAAAGAAATATTAAAATAGCAAACAAGTGTAACAAGCATGGAATTATAATTATAATAAGCGTCAATAAATATGTTCTTCGTGAGATTATTGCCAGTAAACGCACTTAAATCTTTCACACTCAAGCATTGAACTCCACAGGATTTTTTATTCATAGATAAGTGTGAATAATAAGTGGAGAGATGTCAGTGTAATTAAACATTCAACACGTCAGAAATCATTTAACTCGTTAAGTACTTAAGTAGGTTACATTCTTTTGGTAAAGGTGTAATAATAAAAAATATAAAACCCAACTTGAAACAAAAATTCCTTCGATATGTTGAACAGTAACTATCTTAAGCCTGTGACAACATTTTAAGTGCATGATCTTCGTGTAACATTATGCCAGACGAATGTTATCATATACACGAGATAATTCAATGCCTATAAAACGATATTTATTTCCTATTGCAGTTATTTCTCCTCCAGCCACAGCCATTACCCACTTTAACAAATTATCATAATGTGTATAAAAACAGATGCAGAAAAACTTCAATAAAGTGGAATCATGTATAGTTGATTTATTCAAGGATGACCGATAATGAAACATGTTATTAATTGAAAAAATATTAATGAAACATGTTATTAATTGAAAAAATATATTAAAGTATAAAATTTAAAACTGGTATGTTTAAATTTCATATAAAATTGTTAACCATTCTTATTAAATATGAAACTCATCTAGGGAACATTGGTTGATTGAATAAATTACATTTTTAGGGTTTCGTAGCCCCGGACAGAAGCCCTTATAATTTGAAATGAGAAATGAGAATAGGAAAAGTAGGAGAAATGAAGGGAAAAGAGGGCTGAAGAAGTGAAGAAAATTAGGGAAAATTAGGGATGGATAAATTGGTGAAGTGCAGGGAAATGAGAGAGGGGAAGTAATGGATGTGTCGGAACTGAGGGAAATTGAAGAGAGGGGAAGTGGGAGCAGTGAGGGGAAAATAAATGGCGGGGAAGTAGGGTCAGTGAGGGGAAATTGGAGGAGAAGAAGTAGGCAAAAGTAGGGTAGGAGAAGTAGGGAACTGAGGGAAAATGAGGTAGTGGAAGCTAGGGAAATAAGGGGAGAGATAGCACAGGAAGTGAGAGGAAATAAAGGAAGAGAGTGGAGGCAAGGGAAAATGAGCGGAGTTTACGTAGGCGATTTGTAGAAAATTGAGTAAGGGGAAGAGGGTAGTGAGGGGAAAATGAACGGAGGCTAAGTAGGTGATGTGCGGCGAATTAAGTAAGGGGAATGGGGTAGTAAGGAAAATTATGGGAAATTATGGGAGATTCTTCTCCCATAATTTCTTCATAATTTACTTCTGTAAGGGAAGTAAGGGGAAATAAGGAAAATGAGGGCAGTAAAAGAAAGTGTGAGAAGGCTAATTATAGGTAAAGAGCGAGGAAATAAGTGGGGGGGGGAGGGCTAAAGAGAAATGAAGGAAGGCTAAATATGTGAATTGTGGGGATATAAGGGAGTGGAAATCGCTAAGTAAGGGGAAATGAAGGGAGGGGAAGTGAGAAAAAATGGGGAAAGATAGTGTAGGAGAAATTAGGTTAGGAGAAGTGAAAGAAGTGACGGGAAATTAGGGAAGGGAGGTTGGAGAAAATGAGGGACGGGAAGTAAGAGACATAAGGGAAAATTAAGGGAGCGGGTGCGAGAGGAAATAAGGGAAGAAAAAGTAAGGAAAGTGAGAGGAAATTAGGAAGGTAAGGGAAAATGAGGGGAGGCGAAGTAGGTGAAGTGCAGGGAAATCGGGGAGGTGAAGTAGTGTAAGTGAGGAGAAATGAGAAAATATGAAGTAGGGGAAATGATCGTAGGATAATTGAGGCAAGTAAGAGGAAATTAGGAAGAGAAGCAGGGGAAGTAAGGCGAAGTAAGGGGAAATTAGGGAAGGCTGAGGAGGTAAAGTACTGGAAAATAATGGAAGAAATGATGGGAAGTGAAGGGAGGCTAATTAGGTAAAGAGCAGGGAAATGAAGGTGGGGAATTGAGGGGAAATTAATAGATAGGGAGTATCTAAGGAGGAGTTTTGAATTAATTAATTAAACGTCCTAATAGGCTATGAAACCCGTTTTTGAAGCTGCGCGGTGCCTTCCTTGATGGATTTTTAAAATTAAAATTTTGTTTTAATATTTATAATATGACTTAAATCATCAAAATTAATTTTTTTAAGTAATAAAGTTTAGAACATCCGCAAAGTACTGTATTAATTGGATTAAATTAGATATGGCACAGGAAAAAATCGTGCCAAACACTTTGCAATATTTTGAAATCCCTTTAAAAACCTTTTAAAACCTTGAATTTATTTAAAAGTTGTTGAAATACCTTTAAATATCTTGAAACCTTAGTAAATGCTTTAACATAATTTTGAATTCCTTAAAAAATTGCAAATCACATTAATTTTCTGGACGTACATTGAAATTTTTAAAATTCGTTGAAATTTCTCAAAATATATTAAAATTCCCTTGAACTCCTCTAAATTCTTTAAAATCATTGAGATTTATCGACATGATGTTTGAGTCTTCTAAAAAAACGTTTAAATTATTTTAAATACTTATTTTATCATTTTTAAATATTTTTAAATAACTTGAAACCCCCTAAATGCTTCCAAACGTTAAAAGTATTTTAAATCTTTTAAATTTCTATAAATACTTTAGAAATCTTTTGAAATTTTTGAAATGCCGTTTAAATTCCTTGGAACTCTTTTTAAATCTTTTGAAACTCGTTAAAGAAATTTTGAAATCCCATTAAATATTTTTGCATCCATAAAATATTTTAAATGTGTTGAAACATTCCTGAAATTGTTTGCAATATACGCTTTAAAATATAGCATATGGTTACAATTCTTTTATGCTTTGAGATCTAACCTGAAAATTCTTTCCAATAATTGTAAATATATTGAGGTCCCTTCAAATCATTGAAAAAATTTTTTGAAATATTTGAAAATCACTTAAAATTCCTTTGAAATCTTCTGAAATCTTTGAGGCCATTAGGAAAGCCGTTAAAATCCTTTAAAATCCTTTCAAATTCTTTGAGATATTTTGAAATGTCTTGAAATATTTTACAATTCATTGAAATTTGTCTAAATCCATCGAAATCTATGTCCTAATACCTTTGGAATGTTTTGAAATGGTATCCCATGAATTCATTGAAACCTATTGAAATTCGTTAAAATCCGACGAAACCCCGTAAAATCCCTTACAATATTTAGAAATCAAAACGAGAATATTAAAGGATTCTGAAATTTTTCTTTAAATTTTCGAAATCAATTGCAATGATCTAAAATCTTCTCAAATCTTTGGTATCTTCGTGAAATTCTTTCGAAACTTCTTGTAATTTTTTTAAATATTTTAAAGTCTCACGTAATTTCTTGATAAAACCCCAATAATGGACCACCAGCCTGAAGTAAGCTATCTAATGTGAAATAATATTACTTGTTATTTGATAAATATTTATAATAGTTCTTTATTTAAATAATTATTTTGCTTGAGGATGCCAACTATTATAGAATAAATATTTATAATCGATAATATATAAATTCTATATTTAAGCTATCACTTTCCATCAATTATCAAAAACATATTTTCTACTACGTTAGATAATAGATAGTGGCCCCTCGCTTTAAACATACGTAATAAAGAAATATTCACAAATAAAACTTAATAAACAGTGCAATATTGCTCTCAATAAACTGAACGTTATTTATTTTAATTTTGAATTGTCAGTATTTCTTAATATATAATCGTTTTGAAGTGGTCAATCATTGTCATATGTGAGCAATCACTACCCATTATCCTATCTTTAATATCCTTTGAATTCCTTAATTTCTTTTGAAATTCCTTTTAAATTCCTATTTTATTTTTAAAATATTTTAGGTTGATTTTTAAATGAATGAAAGATGACTTTTCATTTTTGATTGACGGTTTAAGATTGGAATAGGGCCATTTACCAAGATTCCTGGATGAGCACTTGCCGGGGGACGAGCTTCGTATCGGCGTGTTGAAATCACTTCCATCATTGGATCATGCTAGTTGATCTCGGTCGTGCCAACTTCGTCGTGACCTGTGAAAAGAAAAGTTTCTCGTGTCAGGATATATTTCCATGATGCCCCATAATTTATCAAGCTTACTCGAGAACTTTGGATAATGCCAAGCAAACAGCCGCAAGAAAAGGAAATACCTTTCTTATGCCTCTCTCAATTTTTAATATTAAGCATCTTCTGCCCTTTCAACATCCCTAATTAATCTTATTTAATATAAATAAGTTCTACACATCGAAGGGCGCAATTAAATAATGATTTATTCGGCACATATTGCACATTTAAACAATTTCAAAAAAATGCTTTTTAAAGTTTCTTACACACTTTTAATTTATATCCCTATAATTTCTGATTCATTTCAACAGCAGCTGCTTATAACTAAATTCTTGAAAAAGTTGCGTTGTTTATAATTTTTTAGGAATTTAGTTACTTTTGCAGACTATTGAGTTGTAACAAAGGTAGACACTCGTGTAAATGCAAATTTTCGAACTCACAGTGATTTTTAACTATTTAAAAAAATATATTGTTATTATTAATTGCTGTATTTAGTATTCCCCTGTAAGTTAAGGCTCAACAATTTTAGAACTGAAAAGTATTGTTGCCGCACTTATTGGGGCGTGTAACTGTTTTCTAGTATGTTTACTCACATGGAAAAAAGTAACAAGCACCCCAGTAAAAGTGTGTTGCAATCCGTTGCAGAAATGGTTGGCTGCACCGGCTTCACTTAAAATTTACATTGGCCGTAAATCCATTGAACTTCAACGGATTTCGACTATTAACTTTGTCTAAAAAAACCTTGCCATGCTTATTGATTTTAATACATAATTTGCAATTGAAAATCGATCCTCAATTTCAAATTACATACAATTGTAAATAGTATGTAATAGTAATAGCATGTAATTTTGAATTAATAGTATGTTGCTTTATAACCGGCTCGAAGGACCAAAACAGACTTCCTTTCTTGCAAACGCTGTTTTGAACACCCTCATTGCTTGAATCCCCCATAATGAGGTCAAAAATTCATTTTGAACAAAATATAGTTGCATTCACCACCAAATAATGGAACTTTCAAGCAAAAGAAACACATTTTTAATGAAACATTTGAAATTTTAACCGACTAGTTAAATGACCAAGCAAAAGAGACCAATTTAAAAAAAAATAGTTGAATTTTTAACTTTCAGAGACGAATATTCAACTAAATAGTCGAATTTTCAAATTAAAAGGAATAAACTTCAACCAAGAACAGTTGCATTTTTAACAAAATAGTCGAATCTTGAAGACAAGAAGACGATTTTTATAGAAGACAGTTTACATTTTAACCAAGAACCAAGAGTTAAATTTTTATACGAAAAAAGATCACCTTTTAACAAAATAATTGCATTTTTAACAAAATAGATAAATTTTCATCAAAATATTTAACTTTTCAACGAAATCGTGTAGTTTTCAACAAAGGAAATGTTATTTATAAAAAAAGTTGCATTTACTATCAAATAGTTAAACTTTCAACCAAATATTGAATTTTGAATGAAAAAGAAGAATTTGAAATTAAAAATATGATTGATGGTGTATCAACCAAGAAAATTTTATAATTTTAAATAAAAAAACAGTTGAATTTAACCGAAAAAGATTAATTCTCATTGCAAAATTTAGTATTTGAACTTTCAACTAAAAACGATCAATTTTTAGCCAAAAATTAAAAAAAAATAAGTCAGGAAAAATAATTTTTCAACTGAAAAACAAAATAAAACAAATAGTTCAATATTCAACCGAATAGTAAAAATTTGTAACCGAAAGAGATGAATTCGGAAGCAAAAATATAATAGTAGACTTTTTGATTAAAAAGAATTAACCACGGAATAAAATTTCAACGAAAAATAGTTGGATTTTCTTATTAGGTTCTATTAATTCAGTTCGCATTTAGGCGAAATATAGAAAAAGGGCAAGTTTGTTTAAAAACAGGAAAATAAAGAAAGTTATTTTAAATAAAAGAAAATTTTTCGATGCAACTAAAAAAATTTCTTTCAACCAGAAAAATATCTTTGAATCAAAGAAACCTTTCTTTGCGTTAGAGACGACAAAAAATTTCTTTTTGATTCAAAAAATTTTCTTTCAATGAAATAATATTTTTAAATAAAAGAAAATTTTCCGATGGAACAAAAAACAATTTCTTTCAACCAAAACAATTTATTTAAATCAAAGAAAATTCGTTTTACTTTATATCCAACAAATATTTCTCTTTGATTGAATGAAATCTTCCTTCAATGAAAGAACATTTTTAAATTAAAAAAAAATTCGATGGAACAAAAAACAATTCCTTTAAACAAACAAAAAATGTATTTGAATCAAAAAAACTTCTCTTTGCCTTAGAGCCAATGAATATTTTTCTTTGATTGAAAGAAACTTTCCTTGAATGAAAGAATCTTTTTTCTTATCGTGCAAAGTAATTGGGATAGGCTAAAATCCATAAAGAAATGTAAACAACAGGCCTAATGTTTTAACATTGGGTGTGAATCTGCGGCCACTCCGCCGGAAGTCGCGTCCTTAAAAATAACGCATTCACGAATGACAGCAATGTGACGCATATCTGACGTCATGTGCATATCCAATAGGGCGCGACAGGTACACGCATATATAACAGATTACTAAAGACACCGTGGCGGCCTTTCGAAGCTATATACCTGCATGTGCGCAATGCGTTCGTGTGCGTAACACGTACATGAGCGTATTACGTACGTCTGCGTAATTTTGCTGCAAGGACGCAATTCGTATAACTCATCGACGTCTTGTGTGTCGCGAAAGGTGTGTTTACACGTTCTTTCATACCCCGAAAGGCATGATAATTAAAGTCAATCACAGGTCATTCAGCCAGAAAAAGAGAAAAAAGACGCCTCGTAACTTTTCCTTAGAGGTGATTCTAGACTCATTTAAGTCTAATAAGGATGAATAATTAACCATGTGGATCATCGCACTGAATAGTGAAAACTCCTCCAATGAGTGATTCAGTTTCTCATATGGAAATTCATGCTTTTTGTTAGATGTATAAATATTTATGTATTGTGGATAAAATAGGTTACTGAATTCTTTATATAATTTAGGGAATTTATGGAAAACATTCAATTTATCATTTTTTATTTGAATTATTTGGTTATTAAACCGTTTTTACTCTACGAATTTCAAAATTACTTATTTAATTAGTGTTTTCTAAATTATAAGATTTAAAGTCGAAAGCCTTTAGAATTGAACAATTTCGAACTTTAAACATTTACCGTAGAATGGGGATAAGTGGCACACAGAGGGGTACAAATTTTTTTGCAGAAAAATAACTTTCTGGCTTACACCCTACACTATCATTCAATTTGGAAATTTTTGTTTAATTAGATATTTCAAATTTTTGTAAATATTTATATGCTTGGATTTTTGATACGTTTATTTAACCTTTTTATTGAACAAAAAATTTGAAATTTTTTCATAACTTTTCAGGATCACCATTTTTTTATGATTTTCAGATTGATCAAAAATGGTTTACATCTATGCTAATAATATCTAGAAATAATTCCTAGTGAGTAAGAAAAATTAAAAAAAATTGTATTACATTATAAACAAACTAACAAACAAAAGTTATTTTTCAAAATTGGTAACGTAGCTCTTTCAAACTCAGAGTTTTTAAATAAAATGCTATATAAAAATAGATGCTATTTATCAATGGTGTAAACAATGTTTATAACCAAATCAAAATTTTGGATATTTTCAAAAGGCTGCATTTTTACAGAATTAACTAAAAATATATTTCCGATGACTCTTCGCTATGGAACTTTGAACATTCATAAAAATTATCAATTACTTGAACAATTTTTAGGAATAAATTTAGAGTCTTATCTACAATACTTTGCAGATTTACAAGGAATATTAATGATTAAAACAATTTTTAAACAAAATTCAGAGTTTGCCTATTGTTCATCAAAGGGTAAGAATAATATTTAAAAAATGTATTCCGTTATAAATTAATTCATAAAAAAAAGTTTTTTTGTGAAATTAGCAATGTTTAACTCATTAAAATCCATAAATTTTAGCTGAAAACTGAGAAAAATTAATGTTCCATTACAATTAGTTGAAGATAGCAGCTAGTTGGAAATAATTTATACAATTTTATAAAAAAATTCTGAATTTCGCTATTTTTCAACTAATAGTATCAATTCTTTAAAAAGAATAAGCTAAGAATGTCTTTTCGATAACTATTTGATGCAATAATTTTAAAATTTATAATAATCATTCATAGTTTATACAATTTTCAAAAACAAATTTAAAATTTGGCTATTTTTCAATGAATATGCTCACTTTTTACGAAACCTCCCTATGATACTTACCAAATGGACAAAAATTGTTGAGTGAATAAACAATATTCATAAACAAAATTCTGTTTTGACTAATAATGTATTTCCGATGACTCTTTGCTATCATACTAGCTTTGTTTTTTAATAAATATTGTTAAAGAAATTAACAATTGATGTCAATTTTGGAAAGTGTTACAAATGTGAACAATTATTTAAATTAAAAATATTTATTGTAAATTGGCAAAGCATTGTAGCAAAAAGTTATATAAAAGACATTATCAGTTTATTGTGTCAAAAAAATGATCCTATTCGTTAAACATAGCCAAACTCTTCCTTGGAAAATACTCAAGATGTACATTTGCTTAACAAATTTGTTTAAATAATTGCCCACTAACCCGAAAAATAACTTTCTTTCCTTAATTTTTTTACCATAATTTTTTTTTTAATTTTTCGCACCTACTAAAAAATAATTCACAAATAGTTTTAGTTAAAAAGTTTTTAGCGATTTAAATTTAAAAGTAAAAAAATGGATATTTTCTTCTTTTTCAAAGTTTCAATAATTAATCACTTATTCTATTTTAAATGAAGTTCAACAAATTTTAACATCAACGGTTAGCAAATTTTTATTTATAATCCAAGTTTCAAAATGTCAACCTAATTATTCAATTTCGAAAGAAATTTATTATGCAGATTTTTAGTTTGAATGTTTATCATTATTTATCAATTTAAATGTAACATATATTGAAGCTTATAATTTAAAATATAAATTATGGAATCTACAAGCTTCAATTTTTCTTACATATTCGAGTTTTCAACCAAAAACATGAATTTTCAACAAAGAAGGTTAATTTTCTACAAAAAATGTCGTAACAAAAAACATGAATTTTCAAGTAAACTAAATAAATTATAAACCAAAAATGGAATAGTTAAATATTATTAGGTGAGAAAATTAATTTTCAACAAAAAAGGACAAATTTTCAACAAAAGAGTTAAAAACTCAAATGGTTTCCAATGCGAATAACTACAAATTACCTTAATTGCTCTTGATTACCTAAATTACTTCAAATTATTATTACTATTTTGATTGCCTGAACAGAGCTGGATTGCTATGGATTACAAGTGGATTACATGCAGAAAAAAGTTCTTTTTAAATTAAAAAAACACTTTTTTTACTAGGTTCTTTTGATTCAACATAGAAATATTTTTACCTTAAAAGAAAATTTATTTGATTTTAATAAATTAAGACACGTCTTCCATTTAAAGAAACTATTTGTTTAAATGATTTTCTTGATTCAAAATAAAATTATTTTGATTCAAAACACTTACTAAGAACAATGAATGAAATAATTTTTTTAGATTCAGTAATTTGAAATAAGCAAATTATTTCTTTGAATCAAAGAAAGATTTTTTTAATCCAAATGTGCACAATTTCATCACAATTTTTTTAAATCTTAAATTTTCGTGAAGAATTGCAAAATTAGGAAAGAATAAAATTCATTTACACACGAAAAATATTAAAATAAACTTTTTTGCTCAAGTGAACATATAGACAATGCAAGTTTCTTGAAACTCGAGTTCTCGAATCCGATTACTCAAAAATATTCCCATGCGACGAAAAACGAAAATTTTTTGCTTTTTGCTTGTATTTAATTAGAGTTATTATTGTTTTAAATTAAATGGAATTATTTGCTTCATGGGGAAGCTAATTTATTTATAATTCATTATTGGATTCAAAGAAAATGTTTATTTATTTTAAACTAACCTGTTCTCTTTT
>JAAAKG020008675.1:0-21187 GCA_010014905.2 Druon quercuslanigerum
AAAATTTTTGGGGTATGGTTAAAGCATTGTAGGTTTTTGGATTTTAACTTTATGGAAAAATGTTATTAGTCTTTTATGTAGAACTATTCGAGGGGCTAACAGAACTCCGATCTGAACTCCCAGCACTCTAAAAATTTTAAATTTCAAAATTTTTGGGGCATGGTTAAAGTGCTGTAGGTTTTTGGATTTTGACTTTATGAAAAAATGTTATGAATTTTTTTGGTAGAACTATTTATGGGGCTAACAGAACTCCGATCAGAATTCCTGTAACTCTTTCGAGAAATTTTGGGATCTTCAAAATTTTGTAACATTTGAGTTTTCAAGTTTTTGGAAATTATTTGGTTGTAGAACTTTAGAAATCTTTTGGAATTATAAGAATATTCAAGAAAAAGTTGATTATCCAAAAAGTAAGGGGCTGGCTTTTTTTTTTGAAAATGTTTTTTTGGGTAAAATTTTGGGGAACTATTTTTAAATTTCTCTTTATTTTGGGATTTTCAAAATTTTGTAACTTTCGAGTTTTCAAGTTTTTTGAAATTATTTGGCTGTAGAACTCTAGAACTCTTTTTGAACTATAGGAATATTGAAGAAAAATTTGATTTTCTAAAAAGTGAGGGGCTGGGTCTTTTTTTTTGAAAATGTTTTTTTGGGTAAAATTTTGGGGAACAATTTGAAATTTCTCTTGAATTTTGGGATTTTCAAAATTTCATAACTCTTGAGTTTTCAAGTTTTTGGAAATTATTTGGTTGTAGAACTCTAGAACTCTTTTGGAATTATAAGAATATTCAAAAAAAAGTTGATTTTCTATAAAGTAAGGGGCTAGCTCTTTTTTTTGAAAATGTTTTTTTTTGTCAAATTTTGGGGAACTAGTTTTAAATTTCTCTTAAATTTTGGGATTTTTAAAATTTTGTAACTTTTGAGTTTTCAAGTTTTTTGAAATTATTTGTTTGTAGAACTCTAGAACTCTTTTGGAACTACAGGAATATTAAAGAAAAGGTTGATTTTCTAAAAAGTGAGGGGTTGGCTCTTTTTTTTGAAAATGTTTTTTTTTTGTTCAAATTTTGGGGAACTAGTTTTAAATTTCTCTTGAATTTTGGGATTATCAAAATCTTATAAATTTTGAGTTTTCAAGTTTATTGAAATTATATGGTTTGAGAACCCTAGAACTCTTTTAGAACTATAGGAATATTAAAGAAAAAGTTGATTTTGTAAAAAGAGAGGGGCTGTCTCTTTTTTTTTAATGTTTTTTTGGGTCAAATTTTAAGGAACTATTTTGAAATTTCTCTTGAATTTTGGGATTTTCAAAATTTCATAACTCTTGAGTTTTCAAGTTTTTTGGAATTATTTGGTTTTAGAACTCTAGAAATCTTTTGGAATTATAAGAATATTAAAGAAAAAGTTGATTTTTCGGAAAGTGGAGGGGAACGTGAACTCTAGAACAAAATTCGGAATTTTGAATGAGGGGGGGGGGGGGGGAAACTTCCCACGCATATTTGCAGATCAAGTTTAATTTTTTTAAATTGTTTGTTCTCTTTGAGAATTCGACCGTTTGGTTGAAGATGAGTTTTTTTAGGTTAAAATTAAACTATTTTTTAAAAAGTCATCTTTTTAGTTAACAATTATTATTTTTGGGCTTAATAATCAAACAGTTTCTTAAAAATCGATTTTTCCTGAAAATTCATCAGTTATGGTAGAAAATTGACCTTTTTTGATGAAAAATTAAACTTTTTTGTTGAAAATGCATTATATTTTGACTCTGAATCTTAACGCTTTCCTTTTGACTTAAATATGGTACCTACACCTTAACTGTGTCTAAAAGAATTTTTTCTCCTATGTCCTTTGTTTTGAGAGCTAGCATTTTGGACTGTTGAGTCTGTTAAAATATTATGTTCAGTATTTTATTTAAGGTATTTATTAAATAAAATTGAAAAAAATGGAAAAAAGGAAACAAAAAGGAACACAAATCAAATAGTTTAAAAAATAGCGTGACTTAATTTTGTAACGGCCCCTTGAAATTCAGAAAAAAATTTAATTCCATTTTTTTAAACTCTAAAATAATTAGTTACTATATTTTTTATACAGAATCAGTTAACCAATTGCCACCAACACCACCACCAGAAGTCGTCCTTATTAATCGATCCATTATAGAGTTTGAATTGAAGGACATTGGATTTTCTCATGGGCAGGGCGTTTATAAAGTGCATGGGGTTCCAGGTCAAGGTAAATAAAAAAATAAAAAACGATTTAAAAAAATATTATAGAAAACTCTGAAACATCTAATTCTTTTCTAGTTATAGATTGTTAGCTTGAGCACAAAAAGAAAAAACTACTTTATTCCTTTTTGACAACAATCAATTTTTTATTTTTTTTAGATTTATCAACATACTTTCTTAAAATTGAGATAAGATTCAAGGAAAGAAATCATTTTTATTACGAAACAAGAGTTTGGAATGATTATTTATTTTTAAAAGTTTTTAAACATTTAAATTACAATTAAAATTATATTCTGAAATCTGAGTAGAAGAAAATAAGTATTATTAGTTTGTTTTAAAAATTTTCCTAAGATTCATAACAAAAATTCCAGAAAATTTTTGCAGAATTCAGATGTATCAAAAAAAAATCTAGAGATTAACGTCATTTATAAGAAGATGAAGAATAATTTAAAAAAAAAATTTTTAATGATATTTTTTTAAAAAAGATCTTCTAAAAATCGCCCCACTGGAAATCGACCCACAGAACTTCCGATGAAGCTATTGTTAGAAGATCTTTTTTCAGAAAAATATAATTTTCAGTTTTTATAAAAACAAGAAATTATTTTTATTTTCGCTGTAAATAGTCAAAAGACTTTATTATTCTTTCGAAATTTTTCAAATGTTTTTTGGACACCTTCAAAATTTACATTAAAACAAAATTTTAATCTTAAGGTGTCAATTACTTTTAAATACTCTCCAAACTTTTGAAATTTCTAAATAATTTATGTAAATATTCACTTTTCTTCAAACATTTTGAATTCCACAAAATTAAAGAATTATCTTACAAACTTCTAGGTCCTTTTTTGACATATTTTTAAATGTTCAGAAATTAAGATTATGTTTCTGAAATAAAGCCTGAATTACTGTAAAAGTTGCCTAGAAATCTTTTTGTCGGTAGTTGGTGGAAAATTGCTAAGAAAAGAATTATTAAGATTTTCTCTTTTATGAATATTGATAAGAAGCATAGAGGAATAAATTTTATAATGAAATAGAATCACATATTTTAAAATTTGATTCACAAAACTGATTGACGGAATTATTACTTTCCACTATGACTATAATTTAGCTAAGTTTCAACCCGATAAAAACAATAATTTTAGGTGGGAACACTTAACGTATTCTGCCCCATATGTAAAACAGGATTTTTCGTACGATGTATTTCGCGCCTCGTCCTTGAGATCAAATAGAAGATGTTGAAAGCAACAAGAAATACGGCAACTTATTTTATGAAAATATGAAAGTTGAAGAAAAACTTCTTGATTTAAAATAAATTAAGTACGGAAATTCAATATAAGGGTATTTCGAGAGCCTGCGGTCTAACTGCGGTCTGCGGTTAACTAACATTATTTTCGAAATTGATTTTTTTGTACTTTCTGGAACAGTTTTTATGTGCAGATAATATCCCGCAAGCGGAACAGCAAAATTCCTTTTAGTTTTTTTCAAATGGATTTTCAAAAAACGCGTTTAGATTTCTAGAGCATGGGTCCGCGGTCTAAACTCGTTAACTGGTTATGGCGTCTTATGAGAAATTCGTGCTTTTTCTCAAAACGGCCCATTTTATTCGCAGAATAGGCCAGTGAGGCACATGTAATTGTGTGCGAAGGTAATTGTATCTATGTGTCGAAAGTTTTTAGTGGTTAATTTTTCGTCATCTTAAATTCTGTCGTCTACAGATCGCTGTAAAGACGAAGGTGTGCGACGCGTCTCGATTACTAACACTCAGTATATTCCAAACATTTTGACATACAAAACTTGCCGGCAGCTTGAAAAAGCAACGTAGATACATGCTAGTCCCGGAAACAACAATAGAAAGCCAGTGGCTGAACACTTTAGATAACAGGTTTAGACCGATAAACCCTTTGTAGATATTATATGAAAAGCGTTCAATTGTCACATAACGTTCAATTTTGCTTCAAATGTTGTGAAACTAACGTGCATAACTTTTCTCTAGTTCATGAACAAAAAACATTTTACAGTTAAAAAAAAATTTAAAAAAAAACAAAGACTTTCCTTCGCTGTGTAAAATTCCTGAAATGTCAGTTAACATATTTAGACCGCGGACCCTTCAATTATAGGTCCAGCGATCTGTCTTTCTAATTAAATCTAAATCAACTCCAAGATTTTTAGAAAGAGTTCCATGTCACGTACAATGTGAAGAAAATATTTCTTTATCAATTTCGCTTTCTGTTAAAATATCGTTTACCGCATGACCAGGGTCTGCAATAAGACGTCTTTGTGAGGTTTTCTGGTAGAGTCAATCAATTTCCCAGTGGATGGATGGAAGCTTCTCATGTATCCTCTAAGGGTTGACTTTTTTCTTGTACTTGCTTTCCTATCCTTATTACACCTCCCACACACTTACTTGGTGGTGGGAGGGGGCCTACAGTTTAAGGTGGGTTCCGAACCACCAAGATCAACATCCTTAAGTACTTCCAGAACCTTTTTCTCTAAAGGTAACGGTCACACAACTCTCCGGAGATGACCAACTCCCTCGCTAGGCTAGTCTTCACCACGTAAGCCACCGAGGCTCTTTCAGAGTGCGAGGCGGGAATCGAACTCGCAAGCCGACAGAGTGGGTCCAAAGCCTGCGCTTTAGCCCCTATGATCATTGTCCCACTCTAATCAATTTCCCAGTGTATTTTCGTAAAGTCTTTAAAGCTTCCAAGTAAGATTTGAGAGCCCATAGTCATGACAGAGTTTCCTGTCTGGACCATATGGTAAAATTAAAATCGGTTTCGCTTTATTGTGACCTAAAATGTTTAGCTCATCCTTAATCCTAATCTCAATTTAAGTTTAAATCTTTCTAATCTTACGGAATTTTCCTGGCATAAATGGACTTCCCAAAACTTTTATTCTGTTATTTTCATTACCCTACGATCAAGTATTTTTGAGTATATTTTACTTACGGTACTTAACAAACTGACCCCTCTGTAATTATTGACGTCGTCTATTTCGATGCATAAATTTATTAATTCGCACACACTCTGTGGTATGTACTCGCCGCCGAGTTAAATCATTTCAGCGTTAATATTGTCTACCACAGATGCCTTACCGTTTTTCAATTTCTTGAGTATATCCCTAACCTCAGTGACACAGACTTTCTTAATTGATTTTTCTAACGCATTGTGTTCTATATCGCAGTTGTGGTTTCCTATAGCTTAATTTCAGGATTGTCCCCTAAAAAGGTCTCCGAAAGCGATACTAACCCCGCCTTCCTCATATTGCATTTTTCCTTTGCCATTTCTCATGTTGACAAATTCTCTATTTTAAGTTCCCTTCCTTGTTTTATAAAGTAGTTTCTTGCATCCTTTAAAGTCGTTTTGTATTTTCTTCTCGTCTTTTGCTCTAATTTTGTCTTTGCTTTCTCTAATTAATCGCTTGAGTATCCTCTTTTTGCGTCTGTTATCACCTATTCGTCTATTTATCTCCTCATCGCTAAGACCAGCCATTTTCAAAGTTATCCTGTACGCTTCTTTCTTTGCCGAGGTACCACACACTTCGATCGCACATCTAACAATTATATCCCGGAACATAGTCCATGTGCCTTCTTTATCTTTGTTTCGTATAAGCGCCTCCTAAGTTACCTTACATATGCTTTTTATTATCTTATTTTCGAAATGTATTTGCACATTAGGTTTCTGTAGGTCCTCAATCTTCATTCACGTTTTTTTTCTTGGTTCTCTTTTTTCTCCATCTCCGACCTGAGTTAATTTTGAAAATCAGAAGGTCATCAGAAGGTCACTGATCAAGGATCAGTCTTGCATTCAGAACCGCTCATGGCCCTTGTATCTTTGATTAGCTCTCTTAGTCTTTCATCATCAAAAACAAAGGCAATCATACTGTGGCTATTTTCTTTGGATGTGAATAATTTAATGCCAACTAATTTATCTCCGTTATAGCTTGTTCTTGGATCCCCAAAATTATATAGTACTCTTTCTGTATCCTGATTTTGGATGCTCACCCACCCATTCATATCTCCTAGCAGAATTATTTTTTCACCGTCATCGCAAATATTTATCGCATCATATAAAGTGTCCCAGAAGGTGTCTTTTACTTCTCTGGGATCACTATCAACTGGCGCGTAACATGCAATAATAAATCATCTTTACAATTTTGGAAAATTCTTCTCTGCATTAGTCGATTCAAAAAAAAAAAAAATTAGAACCATTTGCGGATTCCAGGTGTGATCGCATGTGGAGTGAGCTGGTATTAATCTGAAAATTTTCTTAAAAAACTTTTGTATTCTCACGTCGGTGGTAATTCGAAAATCTGAAATGAACAATAACGCAGACCTGATACAGTACATTGTACTATATGAAGAGCCTTTTTCCTACCCCTCTGTTAAAAAATTGAGAATCTTAGTAAGATTTTACTTGTAAAGGTTTTTAGTCTATAACAGAAGCTCTAGATATTTCAAATGAGGTTTCTAGAATTATTTTTTTTTTGCCAGAGTAAGGTGTCTTTAAAGTGACTGCGGTTCTCTATTATAAGAAAATAGGAAATTCATGTTTGACTCAACATAAATTCGTAGCCTAAAATAATTACAATACCTCCATATTTTATTTTGTTAAAGTCCTGTAAAGTAAATGCAAAAGGTAGTAGAGCATGGTAGAAGTATTTTTCTCAATACAAGGTATGTAGTACAAGGTAAAAGAAGGTATACAAGCACATGCTGCTACAGAACCAGAGGATCTTTTTTCCACCATACAGTTCGGATAGCCAATAAATCATTACTTACGTTGCCAAAATTATGGCTATTTTTCTAAAAGTAAAATCAGCTAATTCTTATTCAGTTTCCAGAAATAATTTTCAAGATTCGAGATCTGCGGCTAAATTTTCTTTGAAGGTAATATAAGAAGAAGATGTAAAAATATTGCGTTGCTAGCACCATTTTCAAATTTCTCTAGAATTCTCATTTAGTTCAAAAATTCTGAATTTACCCCATTTCAATAATGTAAGGGATAGTTGTTTTATCGTCTATTCTCAATAGGACATCACAAGACTTTAAATTTCTAATAAAACGGTAAAGGCTCATTTCAAGTTGGATTATTCAATAAATAAAATGAAAAACCGTGAACTTTCTTAGAACCGCATAGGGCATCCTTATCAGTAAGGGAAGCATCTGTGAACATTTAAATAAGAAATTTGATGTTTTTTCGAGATTTGAATCCCCACATTATATTATTTTCTTATCACAATAAGTTGTTCTTGTTTGATCTCAACATGATTTAAGCTTAAGGTTGACTTCCTTATAGAAGAGCGATTTAAATAATGTTGATATGAGATTCTATGGACAAATATTTTGTAACCCTGAACCCAAGATAAAATAATCGTGTCTGCGAAAAATTTTTTTCTTTCGTGTATAAAATACCTTAGCCTAACAGCGACCGTATATACTGAATTATTTGCTTTCTCCTGAAGTTCCCTTGGTTCTTGTTGGCTATCTTCAACAGAGACTGTGCCTTATTAGGTTTTCCAACCCGACGATTCCAGACAAATTCCTGGCGAGGAATTTAAGGTTTTCATCTTGCCGCACACCGGAAAATTGTTGCTTTTCGGGTTTTTTGAAACTGTTTAAGGCTTGACCTTTACGGGTTCAAATTCGTTCGATGTGCGATCGACTAGATTTGCTGATTTGACCTTTTCGATAAGATCGAATCCAAACAAAAACTCATCCGGTGTAGTAGTAGCAACAGCTTCTATAAGAGGTGGCTTGTAGATAATAATAAAAACCATGCTATTTCTGGCAACAGTTTCTTCCTGAAAAAAGTTAAACAGCATTCTGCATTATTCAGATAAAGGTTGCAGAAAAGAGTCACTGTCGACATCTTCATTATTTTTCGGTTTCAATGTATCTAGAATTGTTCAGATGGTTCTCGCTGGTGCAGTTTTATACATCAATAGCTTTTCTTGTATCGAGGTGATTCTTTTATCCTAGGAATGAAGACTTTTCGGTAACCCTTTAAATTCTGCATTTAATTCTGGTGGGGTGAAGAACTGAGGTTGTTTTTTAAAATTAATGTTGATATCTCTTCAGAAGGAAATCCGAGCTGTTTTATTTCTTTCTTATCTTCTAATGAGAAGCTTTTCGACCTTACTTAATCTATAAGTTTTATGTTCTGATTAACCGGAAGACGTAAAGGATGACGACGAGCTGCTGCCTTTTCTCTTTTCTCTGCTTCTCATTGTAATGGGTATTAAATTAATGCACTTAAAACACTTAAATGATGACTGACAGGAAAGAAAACAATTACAAAATTCGCGTATCGCAGAATAGAATAAAAATGCGCGCCGTATTTTCTTTATTTAACTTACAAAATCGTGGCTGAACTGACCGAAGTAGGGAAAGTACCGGTTGATCTATTGCGAGGAGGCGCAAAATACATACATACATACATACATACATACATACACTAAAAGTTTTATTTTCCCAGTCTCAGAATCAATAAATTTTTTGGCATCGCTTTTTTAAATAAAATTTTCCGTATTCCAAACGAAAATTATTTGAAATTATAAGAACTACTAGAGCCAGAGCAATGTTTTTTCTGAGGTCTACTCAAAATTAAATTAGAACCCTTGAAAAAACGAAATTTAATTTATATTAACATGACGAAAAATTGTTTAAATCGTTTTTGTTAAGAATGGCAATTGATAACTGTCATCTAAATATCGAAAAAATCAAGTTTGGGCGTACAAAAATTATTTAAAGAATTATCCATTTTTATTGGATGATCAAATATGATACTAAGGTTTCATTACCAAGTGATATATGAGCGATACAATGAAAAAAACTTTATTTATCTGAAATGGGCAACATAGGCACTTGACGTGCCGGCGAGCGGTACGTAATGTTACAGCACCGAGCAATGAGCGTCATTTTACAGAAAAATAGCGCTTATTCTGCCTATTTCTGATCAAGTATTGTATGATCACGGTAGTAGAGCTGCAGATACATAATCTACTAATTATTTCATCATAAATATCGAATATAGCTAATTGTTTATAAATTTTGTTTTTACAATAAAAAATTTAAATTCTTAGTCAGTTATTAATACTTACAATTTACCTAACTTCAGAAGTAATTCTTCATGATTTTTGTAATCTTCGACATAATGATTATGATTATATTTGTCTTAACCGTTTAGCGGCTAGAATTGATCATATCCCGGTTCGACCTGAGTATGTGGCGAAGCATCCGAAAACTAAAAAAGCGTACGCTAAATATTCAGACATTTATAAAAGATGGATCGCATATACTCGTTAGTTGACACATGGGTTGTTATTCGGAAGTGGATATCTTTGGCACATACACTTCCTTGTCCAGCAGGTAATTCAAAAACTAAAATACAATTTAAGACAAATGGTTTATGAACTTTTTACTGAAGTATATATTCATTTCTTAATTAAAAAATGTTTTTGGACTCAAAATAAAATTTGTTTATCCCATTAGCGAAAATTAAATTGTTGACTGTACATGAAATCCTATTTCAAACGAAAGCCAAAAAATACAAACTGTCGGTTCGTTTCGGTTTGAAAGTGCGAATTGGTTTGTTGAGCTTTGCTGTGCTGCTTTTATTTTATTTTGTTTGTGTTCGTAGCATACAATTGGGTGTGTCGTATTGGTTGCGTTTGGATGGGTACGTGTTGTTGGTTACGTTCATTTGGGTTGATCTGGTTGTGCTGGTTACATTTGCTTGGATTAGTTTTGATGTGTTAACTAATATTGTTAATGAAACCCAAACGAACGTAACCAACAACTTTAACCCAAAAGAATGCAATTAATGCGTAAACCCCAAACATGAAACCAACATTACAAAATTAAATGAGAGCAATCAAGAAAGAGAGCCGAAACGGTTGTTACCAACACATCTTATCTAAACCGTCATAAGCCTCACAACTAATACAACCCGAACAAATATAAGCAGCAGAATAATATCACTAAAATAAAAGAAGTAAGATACTTAATCCAACTCAAATGAACATAACTAAGATAGCAAATCCAAACCAAACGAAATTAAGCAATACAACAAACCTGAACAAACCGAACCGAATTTTTTTGTACGTCCCATTTTATTTTGAATTATGTAAGTTCCACTGCATATTAGATATATGTTTTTCACTACTATTATAGACCAAGCTACTTATTAGTTTTAAATTATATATTTTTTGAAAATTTAATATAATAAACTTTATGGTTTTTATTACAGATAGAAATTAAACTCAAGAGGTTCAAATAATAAAGAATCGCCGCTCGAGCCATAGGCCAATGTTATCCCTGCTAAAGCTTAAATCAATTTTATTCTATTATTTCATTTAATAATTAAGTAAATTTCTTCTCTGTATAAATCAAAACGAACGAAAAATTGTGTAATAAATTGTTTTAATAAAGTTGAAAATATTACATAATCACGTTTTTTTAATTAAACTCTCATATTTGTCACGTAAAATTTCAGTCGTAACGACGTCTCACGACCATGAAATAGATGCTTTCAGTCTCAGTATGTGCTGGACTCAACACGGAGCAATCCAAGGATGACCGCTTTCTGCATTTTTTCGCAAGTGTCTTGGCGTCTTGCTGACACGCAGGGATGCTTTTAAGGCTATTAACCAGTGAAATATTGTGTATTATCCATGCCGCTAAATACTTTGTCCACCTCATCGGTGGTGATAGGTGGGCATTTCTCCTCAAGTGTTTAGCTATTTATGTTCTTTGAGTCTTCCTTCAGTGGATACTGGACTTCTTAGACTTGTCTTCAAAACGCTTTGACCTCATCTGATGTGCGTAGATGATAAATAGTAACTGGAGGATCTTGAAAGAGTCGAGACCCAATTTTCCATCCATTCCGGACTTCTCCTAGCGTTATATAGTACCCATATCCTGCTATAAATATGCTGCCTGATGGTCAGCTGTTTTGACTTGTTAAGTATGTGATAACGGATCCGCAGTTCGCGCGCGAAGTGTCAAACCTAGGCGGTGAAATTCCTGCCAGACGTTATGTAGTCAACCACACACTAAATATGGGACGCGTTCTGTTCCTGATCCTCAGCCAGATCTTTGTATTCGAGAGAAACCTGGATGTTGATGTTTCTCCGGGTCCTGAAGAACTGCTATTCCTCTATTGATTGCCTGCCCGCAGGTGGTCTTAGTTTACTGTACGAGTACTATCTGACATTGAGAGAAGTCTACAGCGGATGGAGAGGTGAATCCGAGATAACCCACAGTTCTTGGCTGACCCATCTCGATTCTTCCAAAAGTCACAAGTCTAAGAGCACAGCTTCATGGAACTCTGCAATGCCCTCATAACACCTGTGGAAGAATGCCCACCTATCACTACCGAGGAGGTAAGCAAAGTATTAAGTAGCATGCAGAACTATTCCGCTTCAGGGCCAGATGGTATCAATGGCTTTTGGTGGAAGATGCTTCCTTTAACCTACCAGCATCTCGCTCGCATTATCCCCTCTTATCTAAAGTCTGGAGATGGGCAACTTATCTGACCCGAAGAATTAGAGGCTAATCACTTGCCTGAACACACTGCATAACATCTTTACAGCTATCCTAAATGATAGGATTGTTCGGATAATCGGACCTGTGTGACAATAATTGTACGAACAACATAGCCTAAAGAAAAGGCATAGCAGGATGACACATGGAGAACATGCTTATCGATTGATGTGTCTGCAAATACGCATCATCGTACCGGTGTTGCCTATCTATGGCCTGGAATTGTTACCGGAAAGATATCGATTCAACCTCCCATAGACTTAGTATCTGTCTGTTCGAAAGCTTAAAGCTTCATCCGCACATTTGGAGCGACATAGAGAGAGAGTGATGCCGTCTTGGAAAACCAAATTCACTATCTCATCTGGAGAACATCGGGTGATAACTAAGAACTTCGTCTTATAGAGAGGTGTCATTCAAGGCGACACTATTAGCCCACTCCTCGTTTGCCTCACTTTATTGGCACTATCTCTCGCACTTTGCAATTCCAAAGAGTACTTTTGCGGCAAACCTGAGTGTCGAATAAATGCAGAAAACGTCACTTTCTCACTATCTCAATATCTTATCACCTATTTCACGGTAGTGAGACGTCGTTACGGTTATACATTTTACCACGATTTCGCTGCCAGCGGGTGCAGCTTTTCAGATTAGCATCCGCCCTAGAAATAACCCTGCAATTATTCTTATGAAAAAACCTTATAAATAAAAGTAAACAAGATTTTTTTATTTAGATCCCTTTATACATTATTTAGTGGTTTAAAAACATGATATAGAGAATAAATAAATGACATAAAATAAGTTTAGTTAAGTTTACTTCAAGAATTTTTTGTTCGTTTCGTTAAATTTTCTGTAATTTTGAAAAGATATGTATGTAGTTTATACATTTAAATCAAACATTTTTTTCTTGGAATTGATAAAAAATCATCCTTTTCAAGAAAATTATCTTTTTTACTGTGGCAGCTCCTCCTATATATTGAAAATGTGGGCTGAATTCAATTTAATGATTTTTTCAGCATAAAATATGTAAATTAACAGAAAATCATGCATTTCCAAATAATTTAAATGTAGGAGAAGATTTGAGTAAAAACAAATCTTTATTCTATGTATAATCCTTCAATTATATATTTTTTAGATATTCTAATAAATTAGTAATAATAAATTATTTGTATATTAAATGTTTATAACGGTTAAAAAATTATTTTTTTCTAAATTATGAAATTTACGAATTTGATCAATTTCGGTACTTAAACTAAGAAAATTGTTTTATTTGACAACATTTCAAATATAAATTTTTCAAAGTATGCAGACAACTATGATTCTTTACTTTCTATTACAAAATATTATTATTGTAAAGAGAAAGATAAATTTTGTTGCTTTTTTTTCTAAAAAAAAGTTTTACCTAAACAGAGTTTAAATGCTTAGCAGAAATATAATTATTACATAAATTAGATAATAGTCCGGGAGCCAGCGGCAATTTTTTTGTCAATAATTTCAATGTTTTTATAGAATCAAATAACAAATTCCAACTATTTTAAGTTAACATATAATTTTTTTTTTTGAAAAGTCTGCAGTTTAACAATGTGAATTGATTTTTTAACTTTTTTAATTGAACAAATTTTATGTTTCTTAAAAATAGAACTTTTTGGTTAAAAATTATTCTTTTTTAGTGAAGAATGTAAGTATTTTATTGAAAATTTATTTATTTTCTTGGTTAAATTTAACTTTTTTTTGATTTTAAAGTAAGATCATTTTATAGTTAAAATATTATCTATTAAATTTTTTAATCAAAATTCATCTATTGTATGTTTGGTTCAAAATTAATGTTTTTAAGTTTAAACACTCATCTATCAAGTTGTACACTTAATTATTTTGTTGTAAATGCATTATTTTCAATAGAAAATTAATCTTCTTGGTTGCAAATTCAAATATTTTGTTTAAAATTTCTATACTTTATTCAGAATTTGTTTTTTTTAGTATAAAAATAATCTTCTTAGTTAAAAATTAAATTCTTTAGTTGAAAATTAATCCGACTTGTACAAAACTCGTCTTGGCTTAAAAATTTAACATTCATGGCAAAGTTATTTTTCTTCATTAACTGAAAAATGTTTCTTGACATGAAATTCCACTCTTTTTAAATTTGTCTATCTTGTTTGCAAATTCGTGTTTTTTTCTGTAGAAAATCAACTTTTTTGTTCAAAATGCAACGGTTTGGTTAAACCAAATTTATTTAGTTACGGGTTGAAGAATTTTATCAAAATTTTTTTTGATAATGTGAAAGTCTGTGTGAAAGTTAATGTGAACGTTTTTTTTCACAATGTGAACTATTTTCTTTTGATAAAAATTAATTTTTTAAGTGCAAATTTTATTATTTGGTCAAAAATTGAACTTTTAAGCTAAAAATTAAATTTTGTGTTCAAAATTTATATTTTAAGGCTGAAAATTTTAATTTGTTGCAGAAAATGTATCCTTTTCGCATGGAAACTCTAAATTTTGGTATAAAGTTTAATAAACAGTTAGAAAATTAAACTATTTTGTAGAAAAATCTTACTTTAAATTACGAATACATTTTTTAAATAAAAATTTAACTATTAAAAATTAATTAAAATTAATAATTAAAAAATTAATTAAATTTTTTAGTTAAAAATATAAATATTTGGTTGAAAATGTATGTATTTTATTGAGGATTTGTCTTCCTTAGTAGAAATTTAATCTTCTTAGTTAACAATTCATCTTTTTACTTAAAAATTTGACTGTTTTGTAGAACGCTTATTTTTTTAGGCTGATAAGTTAAAATTTTTGGTTACAAATAATTCAGTTCTGGTTATTTATTTAAATACTTTGTTGAAATAATCTTTTATAGTTGAAAATTCAAAAACTTAGTTGAAAATTTAAAGTACATTTTGAACTTATAAAGAACAGTTTTATTTTAACAACGCACCCCCCTCTCCTAATTTAAATTATATTATGTTATTTTTCTATGACCCATAAATAATTTCACAAAAAAAAATGTATTCGGTAAAAATTACGCCAGATGGGGAATAGGGCGATCCATTTCTATATGCCAACGGCATGTTCACAATCAACATTTAGATTTTTCGGGTAAATATCGATTTTTCTCCATGCAGGACTCTGCTATAAATAAAGTGGAATTGACTAGAGGGCTAGTGGGGTAAAATGAGAGAGTAGGCTGAATAAAGGATTTTGGTACACAGTGTTTTATGATATCTTCTTATCTTCTTTCCTGCTCATAAGAGCCAATTATATAACAAAAGAAAAAAGAGGGGATGAAAAATAATGGATTCAACCGAAATCAAACAATTTATACGTCCTCATGAGGGAATATTTATAAAAAAACTAATATTGCCACTAATAGCATTGATTTTCGAATAAAAAATTATTTTAGGGCAAGAATATGAAGTAATTTTTAAAATTGTTATTTTGATTTTAAAACAGTGTTCTGACTTAAGAGACACTTCTTTCATTTAATGTGTAGAATGAGTCCAGTGTGAAGCCAATTTGTTTACTTTATAACTCACCAATGGCACACTAGTGCGAATTGGGATTCGATTTCATCTGAAAATCTGAAGATGAAATTAATATTCAAAATATGCATATAAATATCTGATTTATAGGTGAAATTTCTCGCCCAATCATTTAGAGCAACTTAAATTTAATGAAAATTATAATTAGTTATAAAACAAATTGTTATTAAAACATGTGTTCTTGAAAAATGGATATTTTCAATTTAAAAAATCATAATTTTTCAAAATTAAAGATATTAAAATAAAACTAACGCGATTCTTTATTTAATTATATGTTTTTTTCATAAAAAAATATGCCAATGCGATGAAATTGTATATTAAGTATTTTTCCAGATGTGTCAGATTTTCGGTATTTTCGTATAAAGTAGTGGAGGTCATCAGACATTGTTATTTTTGTAGTATGAGAGTATGTTATTGTAAAAATAGTGTTTTCTTGTAAAATTTTGAAAATATTTATTTTACGACTTTTTGAAGCACTCCAAATAGGTGATTGGTAAAAAGATTAATCAGTGACCTATATCAGAGCGTTGATGATCGATGTGAGGGTGCGTTAGTAAAGAATAAAAATAATAGAATATATCTGTCATTATTGTAACGGTACATATTTTTATCTGTATTATTTTTCATTTTTCTAAAATAATATTAATAAAACATTCAATTGAAGTTGTCAAAAAAAAATTTTTAAATGGTTTAAATCAATTACAATAGCTTTTACAAATAAAACTATTGTTGAGTGCTTTAAAAATAATTATTGAAAAAAAAATTTTAAGTTCAACGCAATAATGAGGAAAAATATGCTTTCAAACTTTTTTGCAAATTCTACGTAACATGAATTTTAAATAATATAAATAAAACAATTTGCTAAAATTGTTATTGGCAAATTTAAAAACAGTTCAAATTCAATACAATTGTCTTTAATGATCGCAATCTTTTTTGTTCTCGCTGGAAATAATCGACATAAAAAGTGTTGAACTATAAAAAAAGTTTTTATTTTATCGAGATGATGATAAAAAATACGCAATTCATCTTTTTTGTTGGCGCCAATTATTGGTAACACAAATTTTGCATGAATATTAATAAAAAAATGAATAAAAGTTGTTATTAAAAATTTTAAGAACCGTTTGATTTCATTACCATTGATTTTAAAGCTCAAAATCTTATTGTTAAATTTTCATATAATATTTATTAAATAATCTATTAAAATTGTTATAAAAAAAATGGAAAACATTTTTAATTCATTGCGATTGTTTTTAAAGATCGCTTTTTTCACTTTGAAAATAATTGATCCTAAAAATTTCACAAAAAAAAGTTATTAATTTAAGCGAATAAAAGGTAAAAATAATTAATTAAACTGTTGTGTGTGTTTTTTTTAAACTATTGGTAACACGAATTTTCAATAATATTCATAAAAGAATTGATTAAAGTTGCTATCAAAAAATGAGAAAACAGTTTATATCCATTCCAATTGTTTTCAAAAATATTTTTTACAATTACATTTTTCAAATTTTACAACCTTATCAATATTTTGTATAACATTATTACTTTTAATAAATATGTTATAACGAAACAAAGTAACTTATTAATTATAAATTAATAATTAGAAAATTCAATAAAAAGAAAATTTACTTGAAATATACTATTTCCCCAATTTAAAATATTTACATTTATAAATTGCCAAAAATTTAAAGTTAACTGTTAAGAATTATTATTGGTACTCTGTAAAACTTTTATTCGTATTTAATCATAAAAATAATATTGTCTTCACTTTTCATCAGTACTTATTAATTTATTGGATATTTAGTGTACTAAAAATAATTTTTTTAACAAATACGTACAATAACGTATTTTAATAATAGTAATAAATCAAATTTGTATTTTTCCCATGCTCGAAATATTTGTTTATAAAAATAATCATTAAATCTGTAATATACCGAATAAAATACGATTTTTTTAGTGTCAGGAAATCATTTTTTAGGAATTTTGGTATGAAATTTAAGCAAATTCTATTGTTTTTATAGCAATTACATCAAAGAAAAGTAAAATCTGATCGGATGGTGTTTTAAAATTTTAAATTAAATTTTAAAATGTACTATTTTTAATCGATGTCTGTTTTCTCTAAAGAGAGATTTTTATGAATTTTTCATTCTTGTCGATTTATTCGTAACAACTTCAAAATTATCTTCGTTATTTAAGATATGTATTAAATTCTAATTATAATCAAATCTGAGAATCAACATCCTTGATAATTTTAAAGATCGACAAAATTTAGTAGGTGAAATTTTTGAATTTTTTTCGACTACCATCGACTTCAGTGACTTGTTTCTCTTTTATTATAAAAAAACATATTTTCTTCTAAAGCTCGAAATATAAAAAAAATTTAATTGATTTTTTAAGTATGTTCATGAAGGTAAACTATTTATTTATTGAAAGAATGATTATATTATAAGAAATTACGTTCACGACGAATATCCTATTTTTATCTTGGCTCAAATTTCCATTCTACGTGCAAACGTTCTTTATGTTAACTGAGCCTCATTCCATACTTTCGGTAATATGATTTTCTCTTGATTTTACTATTTTTAAAATTTTGAGGAGCAATTTACGAGATTTGTTGACAAGTTGCTTAAAAAATCTTGAACTTTGAAGCTACATATTTTTTCAATCGTCCAATAAAAAAACGTAAACATAGGCGGATTCAAACCCATTTTAACTTTTAAGCGGTTGTTGTTATACATCAATACAATATTTTCTTTTTTGCAGGACCGTTTCTTTTCATTTCTAATTAACAACCTAACTATCATTGTTTAACATTTTTTTTTAAATAAATTTACTTTTTAAAATTTATTTACTTATAAGGTTATAAGAAATATTATAGGGTTATAAGAAATATATGTATTTTTGCCTTCAACAATTCTCTACGTACGTTTCGACCACACTGCGGGTCTTTCTCAAGAATCAAATAATTCTATAATTGGAAAGGAATTCGAAGATATTTGTTAAACAGAAATATGTTTTAGAGCAAATTTAAAAGAAAATTATTTATTTGTTTTATTTATTTTTTATTTTGTACGTCACCTCCCAACACAAAGTATTTACAATTCATTGCTATGCTGATGGAATATGAAGAATTATTTGACCAGTTTTTCTACCTACATTTTACCTTAATTCATTTACATGATTCCAGAGAAACGATTAAATACTAATTTAATATATTATTAAAATATAGTTTTTACTTTTAAAAATCTAATAATTTATAATTGTGCATAATGCCAAAATTTCAGACAAGTAAAAACTCAGAATATAGCTTATTTATAAAGAGACTAACGTTCATAATGTAATATTATCGGGTACTTATTACATTATCGGGAATTTTTGATTAAATTTGGCAAGCTGTTTATTTTCTTTGAAAAATTATTAATAATACAATATCTATGATTATTATATTACAAGCCCGCTAAATGTTTTTGCTCTTATTTCTCTAAAACATAAATTTATTTTCCTAATCAAACAAAACAAACTATTTAATAAACTAATTCATTGAACTAATTCCTTTGATTACTTTTGAAATATTAATCAGTAAAAAATTCACCGATTGAAATAGAATTTAGACATGTCACTAATTAATCGTGATTTCGGACTTATTCACTAATCAGTGACTCCAGAGCGAATTATGTGAAACATAACCTTTGAGTTTAAAAGTAAAGCTTTGTTTTTACTCTTTTACCTAAAAAGCAAAAATTATTCATTAATGAAATTAATTTTATCATTTTTAGGCTGTTAATTAGTAAATTAACTGCAAAAAATATACTTCAACTCATATAGAAATTAATTACTCAACGGGTGTGTACATGACAGTCCAATATTAAAAGTAAAAGTAATATGTGATGTTATTGGTCATTTTAAAGCATCGAAACTTTTCACCGTTTTTAATATTTGATCATATTTATGGGTTTTAAGTTTTTACTATGATTATTTTAATGAATCTCCTAAAATATTATTTTATAATGACTGCTTAATTAACATGGTTCAGTTCTGCCAACTCTCAAAAGTGTTGATGTCAAATTTTTTTTTATATTACTCGATGCCATTCGGTTAATCATAGAAAAATTGAACTAATGTATTTGATTTTTTAATGGATTTTCTGTTGGTTTAAAGAACAATACTTAGAAAGTGCACAGTGAATTTTCCTAATTTTATGATTTTTTAGACAACCCTAATCTGTATTTGTTAATAAGAAATTCCTATGTTCTGCTTACAGAATCAGGTCTATTTTTTCATTTCGGAAAAGTTGCATATGATATGCAATTAAACAATAAAAATACAAATAAAAACAGACATATTAGAAAAGTCGACTTAAAATTTCTAGCCTTTTTCCACCCGAAATCCTCTGAAATCTTTAAAAAAATTCAATTTTATTTAATCGCTTGAAATCTATAGAAATTCTCTATGATATTTTAATTTATTTTAAAATCCTATGATTCGCTTAAATATAGTATAATTTCTTTAAATCGTTAAAGATTTAAACTCTGCCGTAATCTTGTGTAATAATTTTGGATTCTTTAGAAAATTTGAAATCTTGAAATTTTCTACAATCCTGCACAATTCTTTAAAGTTAGCTAAAGTTCCTTGAAATCCTTATGATCCTTTAATGTGCTTTTAAAATCCCTTAACATTTGTTTATCTCTTAAAAATTCTTCGAGTCTTGTAAAATAAACAAAAGCTGTCAGATACTTCCAGATCTATATAGTCTTTGGAAATCCTATACAATCACGTAGATCTAATAAAATCCCTAAAAATGCATTAAAATATTTTAAAATCATATTAGTTATCTTGAAATATGTAGAAACCGTTGAAAATAATTTTTAAATTTCTAAAATCTTTAAAATCACTTGAAATCTTTAAAATCTTGAAATGTTTTCCAATTCTTTAGATGACGTACATATTATTTTAAAGAAGCATCGAAGTAAGATTAAAAAAAAAATTCCAACAAACCTTTGTTCAACTCTTTCTCTAATAATATTTGTAATGTCCCATTATTTAGGAAATGATTAGTTAAACCATATATTGCAGCCTAAAATCTACTTTTTCATTTGGTTTTTTGTGATATTACCTCAATCAGCTTCAATATATTATATAATTTCAAATAACTGATTATACTTTTTCTTTCAAATTTGTTAATTCACATTAGGAATAGTTAAGAAAGAAGTGTCTTGTAAAGAATACGCTTACAAAATTTACATTATGTTTTCTATTATCGCTAAACGCATTTTTATTTAATTCAGGTTATTTTTCCCTTCATTACACTACTAATTAAAACAATATAATTCACTAATTTTAAACACACGTTTAAAACCAGAAGCTCAGTACCAAAAGTGTTGAAACATTGAAACAATAGTTTTATTTTTAATATTTAAATTTATTACAAAAGACAAAAAAATTGACACTCGTAGGGAATACTTTCTGACCGAACTCAGGAAAACACAATTTCCTAATTTTAATATCATTTTTCCGAATCATTTTTATTTGAAAACAAATTTTTTGCATCCAATTTAATATTAAATAGAATCTTGTCATTAAAAATGTAAAATACAGAAAGAGAAGAAACATTTTTTTCTTAAAGAAAATATTTCTTGTGAGAAAGAAAGGTAATATTGCTGTATCAGAATTTATTTTTTCTACCGAAGATCTTAACTCATCCGAGCGGTGCGAGGCTTCCCTCAACCTATTCTTGGTATTTCTACCTTTAGGTAGTTTTATCACATCATACATTCTGCAATTTATTATATTATGTGTCTTTTAGAAATATTATATTTACTGATATATTAATATTATTTTGTAAGATAATAAATATTATATATGTGGGTATTTATGTGTATATATATATATATATATCTAGA
>JAAAKG020008686.1:0-20943 GCA_010014905.2 Druon quercuslanigerum
CTAGGACGGAAGAAGAGGTATGGAAGGTAGTAAATAGAGAAAGAAGAAGAAGAAAAAGAGTAAACCAAGATATTGAACTATTCTTTTGAAAATTCGTCTTTTTTAGTACAATTTTATTTAATTACAAAAATTAGGAATTTTTTAAATTAAATTTAGTTCAAAAAAACAAAAATGTAACAAATAAATTTATCGATGAAAATTAATTTTTCTTTTGAACATTCAACTATTTCTTTGAAAGTTTATATTTTTTCCTCAGAAAACGTCTTGTCCTGTTCAAAAGTTGCTTTCTTATTTAAAACACGACGCTTTAAAAAAATTTAACTTTTTACTTGACAAGTTAACAATTTTCTTTATTCATATTTTTTAGTAAATTTCTTTTTAATTACAAACATTCAAAACTTTTTAAATTAAACTTTGTTCAAAGAGGTGTAAAATTCTTTTTTCTTTTGTGCAAAATTTTTTTTGGAACATTTTTACCTTTGAAAAAAATTTTTATCTTGAAAAAAACTTTTATTTTGAAAACTTATAATTTCTGTCTTGAAAACTAAACTATTTTGTTGAAAATTCGTTTTTTTTGTAATTACAAAATTGTAAAAGTTTTTAAATTAAATTTGATGAAAACGGGGTTACAAATGCGTTTTTTAAAAATTATTCTTTTAAAAACGGAAATGTACCAAACTAATTTTTGGGCAAAAATTAATTCTTCAATTAAATATTTTACAATTACGGTAAAAGTTGATCTCCTTTCTTATAAAACTTATTATCATGTTTAAAAGTTAATTTTTTATTTCAAACTCGACTCTTTTATAAAAAAAATTCAAATTTTATCTTGAAAATTTAAAATTTTTAGCTCGAAAACTTACCAATTTTTTGGAAAATTCGTATTTTTTAGTAAATTTCTTTTTAATTCCAAAAATTAAAAACTTTAGAAATTAACCTTTCTTCAAAGAGGTGTCAAATTATTTTTTCTTTTGTGCAAAACTATTGGATGAAAATTTTTATCTTTGAAAAAAGTTTTATCTAAAAAAAAACTTTTATTCTGAAAACTTATAATTTCTAGCTAGAGAACTTAACTATTTTGTTAAAAATTCGTATTTTTTAGCAATATTTTTTAATGCACAAATTAAAATCTATTTAAAATACACTTTCTTTAAAGGAGTAGGAAATTTGTGTTTTTTTTTTATAAATTAAAAAAAAAAAACAGAAATGTAACAAATCAATTTTTGGATAAAAATTTATTTTTCACATGAAAATTCTACTATTTCGTTAAAAGTTTATCTTATTTCCTTATGGAACTTTTATCATATATAAAAGTTACTTTATTATTTAATAATCGACCCTTGTATAAAAAAATCAACTTTCATCTTGAAAGTATAAAGTTTTTAGCTCGAAAACTTAACAATTTTTTTGATAATTCGTATTTTTTTAGTAAATTTCTTTTCAAAAACAAAAATTAAAAACTTTTTCAATTCAACTTTTTTTAAAGAGGTGTGAAATTCTTTTTTATTTTGTGCAAAATTATTTTTGAAAACTTTTATTTTGAAAAAAACTTCTATCTTTGAACAAAAATTTTATTTTGAAAAAGAATTTTATCTTTGAAAAAAACTTTTATCTTAAAAAAATTAACATTATTAGCTTAAAAACTTAACTATTTTGTTGAAAATTCGTATTTTTCAGTATTTTTTTTAAGTACAAAAATTTAAAACCCATTAAATTAAATTTAGTTCAAAGGGGTTCGTAATTCATTTTTTTGTGTAAAATTATTCTTTTAAAAACAAAAATGTACCAAAATAATTTTTGGACAAAAATTAATTATTCAACTATTTTGTTAAAAGTATATCTCTGTTCCTTATAAAACTTCTATTCCTCATTAAAAGTTACTTTCTTATTTAAAATTTAAATCTTTAAAGAAAAATTCAACTTTTATCTTGGAAACCTAATTTTTAGCTTGAAAACTTAACTATTTTATTAAAAAATCGCAATTTTGGTAATTTCTCTAATTACAAAAATTTTGAACTTTTTAAATTAAATTTGGTGAGAAAGGGGTTGGAAATGCGTTTTTTTGTAAAATTATGTTTAAAAAACGAAAATGTAACAAATAAATTTATGGATAAAAATTAATTTTTCGGTTGAAAATTCCACTATTTCTTTAAAAGTTTATCTTTTCTCCTTATAAAACTTCTTTTCCTGTTGAAAAGTTACTTTCTTATTTTAAACTCGACTTTTTTTAAAAATTCAACCTCTGCCTTGAAAACTTAACCATTTTTTTATTCGTATTTTGTAGTATTTTTTTTTAATTACAAAAATTAAAAACTTTTTAAATTAAACTTTCTTCAAAGGACTAGGAAATAAGTTTTTTTTTTTTGTAAATTTAAAAAAAAAGGAAATGTAACAAATTAATGTTTCCTCATGAAACTTTTATCATATATAAAAGTTACTTTATTTTTTTTAACTCGAACCTATATTTAATTACAAACATTAAAAACTTTTGAAATTAAACGTAGTTTAGAAGGTTTCGAAATTCGTTTTTTTTTGTAAAATTATTCTTTTATAAACAAAAATGTACCAAACTAATTTTGGGACAAAAATAATTTTTTAATTAAATATTCATCTATATCGTTTAAAGTTTATCTCCGTTCATCATAAAACTTCTGTTTATGTTAAACAGTTACTTTTTTATTTAAAACTTTACTTTATGAAAAAAAATCAACTTTTATTTTGGAAACTTATATTTTACCTTGAAAACTTAACTATTTTGTTAAAAAATCGTATTTTTAGTAATTTTTTTAATTACAAAAATTTTAAACTTTTTAAAATAAATTTGGTGCAAAGGACTTTGAAATGCGTTTTTTGTATAATTATTTTTCAAAAACAGAATTTTAACAAATAAATTTATCGCTAAAAATTAATTTTTCAGTTGAAAATTCAACTATTTTTTAAAAAGTTTATCTTCTTTCCTTATAAAACTTCTTTTCCTGTTTAAAACTTACTTTCTCTTGAAAACTTAATTTTTAGCTTGAAAATTAATTGAAAAATTAATTTTTATTTAAATATTCAACTATTTTGTTGAAAAATCGTGTTTTGTTAGTAAACTATTCTTTAATTACAAAAATTAGAAATTTTTTTAATTAAATTTTTTTCAAAGAAGTTGGAAATTTTTTTTTGTTGTAAAATTATTTTTAAAAAACAGAAAATTAATTTTTCAGTTGAAAATTGTACTATTTCGTTAAAAGCTTATCTTCTTTTCTTATAAAACTTATTTTCTTGTTTAAAAGTTACTTTCTTATTGAAAATTCAAATCTTAAAAAAAAATCAAGTTTTGTCTTGAAAACTTAATTTTTAGATTAAAAACTTAACTATTTTTTTAAAATTATTTTTTAATAAGCGGTAATGTAACAAATAGATTTTTGAATAAAAATTATTTTTTCAGTTGAAAATTCTACTATTTTCTTGAAAGCTAATCTTCTTTCCTTATAAACTTCTTTTTCTGTTTAAAAGTTACTTTTTTATTTAAAACTCGACTCTTTGAAAAAAAATTCAACTTTTATCTTGGAAACTTAATTTTTACCTTGAAAACTTAACTATTTTGTTAAAACATCGTATTTTTAGTAACTTTTTTAATTACAAAAATTTTAAAGTTTTTAAAATAAATTTGGTGCAAAGGGCTTTGAAATGCGTTTTTTGTATAATTATTTTTCAAAAACAGAAATTTAACAAATAAATTTATCGCTAAAAATTAATTTTTCAGTTGAAAATTCAACTTTTTATTTAAAAGTTTATCTTCTTACCATATAAAACTTAAAAATTAATTTTTTATTTAAATATTCAACTATTTTGTTGAAAAATCGTGTTTTGTTAGTAAACTATTCTTTAATTACAAAAATTAGGAATTTTTTTAATTAAATTTGTTTCAAAGAAGTTGGAAATTTGTTTTTTTGTTGTAAAATTATTTTTAAAAAACAGAAAATTAATTTTTCAATTGAAAATTCTACTATTTCGTTAAAAGTTTATCTTCTTTCCTTATAAAACTTATTTTCTTGTTTAAAAGTTACTTTCTTATTGAAAATTCAAATATTAAAAAAAAATTCAAGTTTTGTCTTAAAAACTTAATTTTTAGATTAAAAACTTAACTATTTTGTTTCAAATTCGTATTTTTAGTAATGTTTTTAATTACAACAAGTTTAAACTTTTTACATTAAATTTCGTTTTAATTACAAAAACTAAAAACTTTTTCAATTAAATTTTGTTCAAAGAGGTCTGAAATTCTTTTTTCTTTTTTGCAAGTTTATTTTTTTAACTTTTATCTTGATAAACTATTTTGTTGAAAATTCGTTTTTTTTAGTATTTTTTATTACAGAAATTTAAAACTTTTTAAATTAAATTTAGTTCAAAGCGGTTCGAAATTCGCTTTTTTGTAAAATTATTCTTTTAAAAACAAAAATGTACCAAACTAATTTTTGGGCAAAAATTAATTTTTCAATTAAATATTCAACTATTTCGTTAAAAGTTTATCTCCGCTCATCATAAAACTTCTTTTCATGTTTAAAAGTAAATTTTTTTAATTAAAACGCGACTATTAAAAAAAGTAAACTTTTGCCTTGAAAAATTAAAAAAATTATATCTTGAAAACTTAACTATCTTATTAAAAAATCTTATTTTTAGTCATTTCTTGAATTACAAGAATTTAAAACTATTAAAAATAAATTTGGCACGAAGGGGCTAGAAATGCGTTTTTTTGTAAAGTTATTTTTAAAAAACGGAAATGTAACAAATAAATTTATGGATAAGCATTAATTTATCAGTTGAAAATTTAACTGTTTCCTTAAAAGTTTATCTTCTTCAAATTCAAAAAAAAATCAACTTTTGCCTTGAAAAATTAATTTTAAGCTCGAAAAATTAACAATTTTGTTGCAAATTCGTATTTTTTGGTACAATTTAAAAAAAAATTAGATTCAAAGGGGTTGGAAAATGTTTTTTTGTAATGTTATTTTTAATGAACGAAAATATAACCAATAGATTTATCGATAAAAATTAGTTTTTCAGTTGAAAATTCAACTGTTTCTTTAAAAGTTTATCTTCTTTCCTTAGAAAACTTATTTTCCTGTTTAAAAGTTACTTTCTAATTTAAAACACGACTCTTTAAAAAAAATTCCACTTTTGTTTTGAAAACTTAATGTTTAGCTTGAAAACTTAACATTTTTTTTAAAAGTCGTATTTTTTAGTAAATTTCTTTTTTAATTACAAACATTAAAAATGTTTTGAATTAACCTTTGTTTAAAGAGGTGTGAAATTCTTTTTTTTTGTGCAAAATTATTTGTTGAAAAATTTTATCTTTGAAAAAAAATTTTATCCTGAAAACTTATAATTTCTACCTTGAAAACTTAACTATTTTGTTAGAAATTCGTATTTTTTTAGTATTTTTTCTTTAATTGAAAAATTTAAAAGTTTTTAAATTAAATTCAGTTCAAAGTGATTGGAAAATTTTTTATTTGTGTAAAATTATTCTTTTAAATACGGAAATGTACCAAAATAATTTTTGGGAAAAATTTATTTTTGAATTAAATATTCAAATATTTCGTCAAAAGTTTATCTCCTTTCCTTATAAAACTTATTTTTATTTTTAAAAGTTACTTTTTATTGAAAACTCGACTCTTTTATAAAAAAATTCAACTTTTATCTTAAAAACTTATAATGTCTATCTTGAAAACTTAACTATCTTTTTGAAAATTCGTATTTTTTACTATTTTTTTTCAAAAATTACACACTTTTTAAATTACTTTTTGTTCAAAGAAATAGGAAATTCGTTTCTTTATAAATTAAAAAAAACGGAAATGTAACAAATCAATTTTTGGATAAAACTTAATTTTTTAGATGAAAATTCCATTATTTCGTTAAAAGTTTATCTTCTTTAATTATGAAAATTTTATTATGCTTAAAGTTACTTTATTATTTAAAACCGACTTTTATAAAAAAAATTCATTTTTTATCTTGAAAACATTTTTTTAGCTCATTTAGCTCGAAAACTTAACAATTGTTTTTCAAAATTCGTATTTTTTAGTAAATTTTTTTTTAATTACAAAGACTAAACACTTTTTATATTCAACTTTTTTCAAAGAAGTGTGAAATTTTTTTTTTATAAATTAAAAAAAAACGGACACGTAACAAATTAATTTTTGTATAAAACTTAATTTTTTATATGAATATTCTACTATTTCGTTAAAAGTTTTATAAAAAAAATCAACTTTTATCTTGAAAACATTTTTTAGCTCATTTAGCTCGAAAACTTAACAATTGTTTTTGAAAATTCGTATTTTTTAGTAAATTTTTTTTTAATTTTAAAGACTAAACACTTTTTATATTAAACTTTTTTCAAAGAAGTGTGAAATTTTTTTTTATAAATTAAAAAAAACGGAAATGTAACAAATTAATTTTTGTATAAAACTTAACTTTTTATATGAATATTCTACTATTTCGTTAAAAGTTTATCTTCTTCCCTTATGAAACTTTTATCATATATAAAAGTTACTTTATTATTTAAAAATCAACTGTTTTATAAAAAAAATCAACTCTTATCTTGAAAACATTTTTTTTTAGCTCATTTAGCTCGAAAACTTAACAATTGTTTTTGAAAATTCGTATTTTTTAGTAAATTTTTTTTAATTACAAAAATTAAAAACATTTTAAATGAAACTTTGTTTAAAGAGGTGTGAAATTCTTTTTTCTTTTGAGCAAAACTATTCTTTAGAACTTTTTTCTTAAAAAAACTTCTGTCTTTGAAAATTCTTTCATCATAAAAAAAAAATTTTATCTTTGAAAAAAACTTTTATATTGAAAAAAAAATTATCTTTGAAAAAAGCTTATCTGGAACAAAAATTATCTTTGAAAAAAACTTTTATCTTGATAACTTATAATTTTTAGTTTGAAAACTTTAATTTTTTTTGAAAATTCGCATTTTTTAGTAAATTTCTTTTTAATTACAAAAATTAAAAACTTTTCAAATTAAACTTAGTTCAAAGGGGTTCGAAATTATTTATTTTTTTTTTGTAAAATTATTCTTTTGTAAACAAAAATGTACCAAACTAATTTTTAGGCAAAAATTAATTTTTCAATTGAATATTCAACTATTTCGTTACAAGTTTATCTCCGTTCCTTATAAAACTTTTTTTCATGTTTAAAAGTTACTTTTACATTTAAAACTCGACTCTTTATAAAAAAATTCAACTTTTGTCTTGAAAACTTAATTTTTAGCTTGAAAACTTAACTATTATGTTAAAAATTGGTATTTTCAGTAATTTTTTTTAATTACAATATTCTAAACCTTTTTAAATAAAATTTGGTTTGAAGGGGCAAGAAATTCGTGTTTTGTTGCAAAATTATTTTAAAAAACGGAAATATAACAAATAAATTTATCGATAAAAATTAATTTTTGCTTGGAAAATTAAACTATTTCTTTAAAAGTTCATCTTCTTTCCTTATAAAACTTCTATTCCTGTTTAAAAGTTACTTTCTTATTTAAAAATCTACTCTTTAAAAAAAATTCAACTTTTATTTTGAAAACTTAACTATTTTGTTGAAAATTCATATTTTTTAGTATTTCAGTAAAACTTGGTTTAAAGGGATTGGAAATGCGTTTTTTGTAAATGTATTTTTAAAAAGCGGAAATGTAACAAAGAAATTTATCGTTGAAAATTCAACTATTTATTTAAAAGTTTATATTCTTTCCTTATAAAACTTCTGTTCCTGATTAAAAGTTACTTTCTTTATTAAAATTTAAATCTTCGAAAAAAAATTCAACTTTTATCTTGGAAACCTAATTTTTAGCTTGAAAACTTAACTATTTTATTAATAAATCGCATTTTTATTAATTTCTTTAATTACAAAAATTTTTAACTTTTTAAATTAAATTTTGTGCAAAGGGATTAGAAATGCGTTTTTTTGTAAAATTATTTTTAAAAAACGGAAATGTAAAAATTACTTTCTTATTTAAAATTCAAATCTTTCAAAAAAAATTCAACTTTGTCTTGAAAACTTCATTTTTAACCTGAAAACTTAACTTGTTTGTTGCAAATTCGTATTTTTTGGTAAAATCTAAAAAACTTTGGTTCAAAGGGGTTAAAAATGTGTTTTTTTTGTAAAATATTTTTTTTTAAAAACGGATATATAACAAATAAATTAATTGATAAAAATTAATTTTTCAGTTGAAAATTCAATTGTTTCTTTAAAAGTTTATCTTCTTTTATTATAAAACTTATTTTCTGTTTAAAAATTACTTTCTAATTTAAAATTCAAATTCAGAAAAAATTAGAACTTTTGCCTTGAAAGCTTAATTTTTAGCTCGAAAAATCGAATATTTTGTTGAAAATTCATATCATATTTTTAGTAGTTTTTTTAATCACAAAAATTTAAAAAAATTTTATATTAAATTTAGTGAAAAGGTCTTGGAAAAACGTTTTTTTGTAAGATTATTTTTTAATAAACGGAAATGTAACAAATAGATTTTTGAATAAAAATTATTTTTTTAGTTGAAAATTATACTATTTTGTTGAAAGCTAATCTTCTTTCCTTATAAAACTTCTTTTTCTGTTTAAAAGTTACTTTCTTATATAAAAATCGACTCTTAAAAAAAAATTAAGTTTTGTCTTGAAAACTTAACTATTTTGTTCAAAAAATCGCATTTTTATAAATTTCTTTAATTACAAAAATTTTTAACTTTTTAAATTAAATCTGGCACGAGGTGGTTGGTAATGCGTTTCTTTGTGTAAAATTATAAAAAAATGTTAATGTAACAAATAAATTTATCGATAAAAATGAATTTTTTAGTTGAAAGTTCAACTGCTTCTTTCAAATTTTATCTTCTTTCCTTATAAAACTTCTATTCTTGTTTAAAAGTAAGTTTCTTTTTTTAAATTTAAATCTTAAAAAAAAATTCAATTTTTGTCTTGAAAATTTAACTATTTTGCTGAAAATTGATATTTTTAGTATTTTTTAAATTACAAAAAATTTAAACTTTTTAAATTAAATTTAGTGCAATGGGGTTGGACATTTTTGTTGTAAAATTGTTTAAAAAAAGAGAAATTTAACAAATAAATTTATCGATAACAAATAATTTTTCAGTTGAAAATTCAACTATTTCTTCAAAAGTTTATCTTCTTTCCTTATAAAACTTCTTTTCCTGTTGAAAAGTTACTTTATGATTTTAAACTCGACTTTAAAAACAAAATTTAACTTTTGCCTTGAAAACTTAGTTTTTAGCTTGAAAACTTAACTATTTTGTTAGAAAATTGCAGTTTTAGTAATTTTTGTAAATAAAACTTTTTAAAACTTTTTAAAATAAATTTGGTTTAAAGGGGTTGGAAAAGCGTTTTTTTTGTTAAATTATTTTTTTAAAAACGTAACTGTAACAAATAGACTTTTAAATAAAAATAATTTTTTTCAGCTAAAAATTCTTATAACTTATTTTCGTGTTTTATAGTTACTTTATTATTTAAAACTCGACTCCTTTATAAAAAAAATCCACTTTTATCGTGAAAACCTAACTATTTTGTTGAAAATGCGTATTTTTAAGTAAATATGTTTTTTAATTACAAAAATTAAAAAAAAATTCAAATAAAACTTGGTTGAAAGGGGTTTGAAATTCTATTTATTTGTGCAACATTAGTTTTTAAACATTTTTATTTTGAAAAACACTCGTATCTTGAAAAAAAAATTTCTAGCTTGAAACTGTAACTATTTTGTTAAAAATTAATTTACATAATTAAAAATCACATAAATAAATGGTTGAAAATGGACCTACTACATTTTTCATAGTCGATAATACTGGAAAGGAAAGGGAAAAAAGGTGAAACGCAATTGCTGAAAAAACAATGATGGACACTGAATTATTAAATGTTTTATTAATAATAATAATCCCAGTATACATAATACTAACTAATGTAGTCGTTTTTGGAACGTTTGGCGGTCCGCTGTAGCAATAAAAATATCCACTCGTTCATCGCACACGGTTTTTTATTATTGCACAACCCACCAGTCCGCTTAACACATAAATCGGGATTCCCTCATCGTCTCGTGTTCGATCCCCAGCTCAGTTATATTTTTTTTTCTTTCCAAAAAGCTGCTTCACGCCTGGGTTTATCCATATCAATAAATTTAACATACTCGTATGTATCTATCCCAATTACAGGCAATTATAATTCATATTCATATAAATTTCAAGGTACGGGAAGTATCTACAAGTTAGTCTACAATGTAACGAACGACACCGTATTACATATAAACTTATTTCTGCACTACTTTCCCTAAGACTATTCTCTCTTTCTTCTCCACAAACTCTACCAACTTACTTACTTACGATTAAGTCAACATATAGGAACCTCACTCACGATAAACTAACATGTCTCAATAAATATAATGTCAAATAAAGATATATATGTTGATTAATTATTTTATATTTTTCGCTCGTAGGGACAATATAATGTCTTATTTCTTAACTCGGATATGCATTATCGATTACAATTAATAATACTGGCAGCTTAAAGTACAACGTGTCTATAATATTAGGGTGCCTCTATAAATATATATATATTTTTTTTAAAACATTTTTTAAGACCTTGACTCGAAAATCTCTTTATTTTAGCTAACAAATAAACTCAGACCGTTTTTAGTAGATTTAGATTTAGCTGTGCTTTCTCCGGGAACGGTAAAGAAAATATGGTCCTGCGTATGAATGTGAGGCCATATGGCCTTGCGCATAAATGTGAGGACATGACCTTGCGCATAGATCTGGGGACATATGGCCTTGCGCATCGATCTGAAGACATACAACCTTGCATATGGATCTAAGGAAATAAGACCTTGAACATCAATGTGAGGATATATGGCCTTGCACTTGCATGTGAGGTCCATGTTCCTGCGTATGTATGTGAGGGCATATGGCCTTGCACGTACATGTGAGGTCCATGTTCCTGCGTATGAATGTGAGGGTATACGGCCTTGCGCATGAATGTTAGGTCTATGTTCCTGCGTATGTATGTGAGGGTACATGGCCTTGCGCTTGCATGTGAGGTCCATGTTCCTGCGTATGGATGTGAGGTTATACAACCTTGCGCATGCATGTGAGGTCTATGTTCCTGCGTATGGATGTGAGGTCTTCCAGAACATGCCTCGTTTCTGATATGCGGGACCCCCAACTAGTTTAAAATAATTAATAATAAAAGTTAAGAAAATTTATTTCTAAACTGTTAAACTCTACAGATTGTATTATTTTCAACCGTTTTCGGTAACTTTTGTAATGAAAGCTGAGTATTAATTTGCCAAGGCAGTAGCACTCCGGGTTCATAGCCAAAATGTTACGTGTTCGATTCTCAATGCATTCACTTTTTTTTAGGAATTTTTTATTCAGTGAAATGTTCATAAATTTCATTTCCTTAAATAATCTTCCAAAATTGTGCAAATAATAATTTTTTGAATGTCCTTTTCACGGAAAAATTGCGTGTTTTTAAACTTTGTCGTATTTTTTGAAAAGAATTTTTTTTTCTAAATCTTTACTCTAAAATGTTTATTAAAAAAAAGAAAAAGTCGATTTTTCGATATAAAACCATCCATACGAAGATCTAATTCTTTGTTTTTATCTCCCAAAAGCAGGGGATATTTTTTTTAGCAACATAAACAAATTTTCAATTCAAGACTTTAGTAAATGTAAAAAAAAGGATTTCATGAGGCACCCTAGTGTATATTATTTTCAACCTAAAAACCCTCCTGGCGTTTCAAATATGCCAGAACCTGCGAAATTCTTCTTGAAATAGCAGGACATTTTTTTCATCGAAAAATAGTTAAATTAAAACTGAGCAAATGTTAACTGTTGCATAAAGAGAGCGCCAAGAGCAAATTATAGAATAAAAGTATTCAGAAATAAACCTTTCATTGTCTCGCTCTCACTCTCAATTCTTTTCGCCTTTGCCAGTAAATAGGCAGGGCCAATTCTGGATACAAAATCCTACCTTACCGACTTCAAGATTTTTCGAAAGCATAAATGGTTTACGTCCGTGCTAAGTGAGAACGGTTAAAAGTTGAAAATAATGTTTACACAAATGAATAATTGAAAATTTTCAAATATAAATGAATAAAATTGAACAATTTCAGTTATTTTCAGTCATTTCCGGCTTCTTGATTCATCGGAACAAAACTAGCTGTTTATACAAAACTAGCTGTTTATACAAAACTAGCTGTTTATGCAAAACTAACTGTTTACGCAAAATTCTAAAAAACATGATTATTCGAAAATTGTCAAATATAATTTATTAAAATACAACAATTTCAACTTTAATTAATCATTTCTGGTTTTCCGGCCTATTCCCCACTCTGTAAAATATAACCCTGAAAATGTTTACGCAAAATACTTAATCGAAATGATAAAAACCTTGAAGCTGTTTAAGCAAAACTTAAAAAACATGATTAATTGAAAATGCTCAAATATAAATGAATAAAATTTAACAACATAATTTTTTTTCTCAATAATTTCCCGTTTATCGGTCACTCGGTCCAAGATGACCTCAAAAATGTTTACGGAAAATGCTTAGTCGAAATGATAAATAACCTTGAAGCTGTTTACCCAAAATTAACCGTTAATGCAAATTGCTTACTCGAAATGATAAATAACCTTAAATCTGTTCACGCAAAACTAGATTTTTATGTAAAAATTTTAAAAAACGTGATTTATTGAAAATGGATAAATATAAATTATTATAATTTAACAATTTTAACTTTATTCAATCATTTCCGGCTTTCCGATCGATCGGTCACTCTGTAGAATGTAACCTTGAAAATGTTTACGTAAAATTCTTAATCGAAATGATAAATAACTTTGAAGCTGCTTACTCAAAACTAGCTGTACATAACAAAATTTTAGAAAACATGATTAACTGAAAATTCTCAAATGTGAATAATTAAAATTGAAAAACGTCATCTTTGTTCAATTATTTCCGTTTTTCCGGTCCATCCGTTACACTGTAAAATATAACCTTGAAAATGTTTACGCAAAATCTTAAACGAAATGATAAATAACTTTGAACCTGTTTACGCAAAAATCTTAATCGAAATGACAAATAACCCTGAATCTGTTTAGGTAAAAATGGCTGTTTATGTAAAATAAAACAAAAACATGATTATTTCAAAATTCTCAAATATAAATATTTAAAATTTAACGATTTCAACTTTGTTCAATCATTTCGGACTTTCTGGTTCATCAGTCACTTTAAAAACAATAATTTTCGGCTTTCCGATCCATCAGAAATGATAAAAAACCTTGAAGTTGTTTACGCAAACTGCTTGATCGAAGTGATAAAAAACCTTGGAAGCTGTTTACGCAAAATGCTCAATCGAAATGCTAAATAACCTTAAAGCTGTTTAAGCAATATTAGCTGTCTACGCAAAAATAAAAAAAACATGATTTATTGAAAATTTTCAATTACAAATAATTAAAATGTAAGAATTTCAACTTTGTTCAATAATTTCCGATTTCCGCTCCATCGGAAATGATAAATAACCTCGAACCTGTTTATCCATTATGCTTGATCAAAATGATTAATAACCTTGAAGCTGTTTACGCAAAATTATCTGTTTACGCAAAATTCCAGAGCAGGAATTCCTATCCAGAAACGGCCCTTTTACACAGACGTTCTCGTTTCTTATCATTAAAAAATAATTACGATACAGATATTGCACGCACTGACCAACAGATACGGATTATAATGGAATAACAGATCACAGGTGAGACTAGGCTTTACCTCTGTAACAAATTAATATCACATGAAAAAATATGTATCAGTTGTCCCCGTTCAAAAAGCTCCTCGTATTACAAACATTCGGACGGATGGCACTCTTCGCGAGGAGCCACCTAAATTCGGATAAGCGAATGGGACTTAATCGTTTTTTATTTTAGAATCTCGAGCTGGACCATTTTTTCAACTTCGCTTATCTATCACGTCAGTCGTAGAATGGTACTTTTATCAATTGCTAATCTGCGAGTCAAGCCCTGCAAGGATTAGCTGCACAATTCTATCAGCGACTACGTCTTGACTATATTGATTATGATTAGAAATATTTGGCATTTCTCCCGCATTTTACCCAATTACACCTGCATCTTTCCTTTTTCGAAACGAGCCTAGCCACTGAAATCTTTGAGGACAAAATAAGGCTCATTAAAAGTTGAAAAATATGATAAACAACATTCTTTTAATTAGTTTATAACGCCTTTATCATCATTCCCCAGTTTAGAGATCCAGTGACCGCCCTTCACGCTTCTTATTTCTTTCGGGCGATCCACGACTCGTCCTCATAACTTTCTTTAAAGGACGAAATAAATTTTTAACTTCAGAAAGATTGTTTGTTTACATTTTTCATTTTGAGAATCTACAATTTGAATAGGAAATTATTTGCTTTTTAATAATTCGAACTTCACAGCGCAAAATAGTTAAATTTTCAACCAAAAGAGACGAATTTTCGACCCGAAGACGAATTTTGAAGAGCAAAGTTCAGTTTCCAAATTAAAAAGACAAATGGTTTTGAAACCAGTTGACTTTTAAACCCGCAAGAATAATTTTACATCAAATAATTTAGTTAAAAAATAAAATTGAACCATACAGTTGAATTTAAAACGAAATAGTTGAGAACTTTCTCTGCAAAAGAAACAAATTTTTAACAGTTTAATTCAAGTCTTAGGTGAATAAATTTAAAAAAAAAATTAAAATTCAACCAAATAAATGAATTTTTAGGCCATAAAGACGAGGTTTCTTTTAAACAGTTGGATTTTCTATAAAAAAAACCTTTTTTTTACAAAACATTTGATTTAAAAACAAATATTTTTAGGCAAAAAATAAATTTTTTTAGAAGACAGTGACATTTTTAATAAGAAAGTTAACTTTCAACCAAAAAAAGGTGAATTTTTAAAGAAATAGTTACATTTTCTAAACAAAAAAATAATTTTATATCGAATAGATGGATTCCAAATCAAAAGAAACAAATTTTCAATAAAATAGATAAATTTTTAACAAGACAGTTTTATTTTAATTACAAAAAGACGATTTTTCCAAAGACAAATTTTCAAGAAAAAAGTTAATTTTCTACCAAAAAAGAGGAATTTTGTAAACAAAAAAGACGACTTTTTAGAAGATAATTCAATTTTTAACGATACATTTTATTTCTAAACAAGAAAGATTAAATCTCAAGAAAAAATGTTACTTTTCCATTAAAAAGATAAAATTTTAACAGTATAATTGAATTTTCTACCAAATGGGAGAAATTTCAAATAGAAAAGATTGAACCTTAAGCAAAAAAAGTTGCATTTTCGATTTAATTGTTATTTTTTTAACAATAAAGTTGAATTTTCAATCCAAAAAGACGAATTTTTTTAGAAAGAACGTTGAATAGTCATCTTAAAAAGTTAAATTTTAACAAAAAAACTTGTTCTCAATCAAAAAAATAAATCTAACCAATCAGACGAATTGCTAAAAAGAAAAAAATTAATTTTTTACCAAATAGTTGAATTTTCAATTAAAGAGTTGAATTATCAAGCCAAAAAAACGATTTTTTCAGAATTAAGTTAAATTATCGTTTCACAAACTTGAATTTTCAACAAATGGCTCGTTTTCAACAAAAAAATTTGAATTTTTACCCAAATAGTTGAATTTTGAAGCCAAAAAAATTTATTTGTAATCAAATATTTGATTTTTCAAACGAATTTGTTTCTTTTAATTGTTGATCATTTTATTGATTTAAATTATCATCCTATTTTCACAAAGTGGCTCGAAAGTCGAATTTTTCATAAGAAAATTAAATTATTATCCTTATAAGCTGAATTTTCAACAAATGGCTCGTTTCCAGAAACAAAATTTTAATTTTTACCCAAATAGTTGAATTTTCAAGACAAAAAAAATGATTTTTAATCAAATAGTTGCATTTACAACTAAATAAATGAATTTTTAATCAAAAACTTTAATTTAAAATTATATATTTTTAATTTTTATTTATTCTATTTATTTCTATTTAAATTTTCAAGTAAAAAATACCTTTTTTTTTAAGTAGTTCAATGCTCATTCACAAAATTTGAATTTTTATCAAAAAAATATCATTTTTTCACTATTGGTTACATATTCAAGACAAAAAGAGGAATTTTTTAAAATACAGCTAAATTATCATCCTGAAAATTTGAATTTTCAACAAAAGGCTCGTTTTCAACAAAAAAGTTGAATTTTCAAGCAAAAAATAATATGTTTTGAATCGAATAGTTCCATTTACAACTAAATAATTGAATTTTCAGGCAATTATTTAAAATTTTAAGTAAGAAGACATTTAAACTATCATCCTGAAAAGTTAATTTTTTAAAAAATGGCTCGTTTTTAACTAAAAAAAAAGAGGAACTTTTAACAAAATAGTTGAATTTTCGAGCAAAAAAAATTATTTTTAATGAAACATTTGCATTTTCAACTAATTATTCGAATTCTCAAGTCAAAAAGACTTTTGTTAAACAGACATTTAAATTATCATCCTAAAAAGTTGAACTTTAAACTGTTTTCAACCATAACGCTCAATAAGAAATGATTTAATCTTCGCTCTTCTCAATTAAAATCGTACAATTTTTCTGTTTTAGAAATTCAATTTCAATTTTTAAATTTTCACTCTGCCTAAAATTGAAAATAAATACCGCGATTTCTCTCGAAAGCAGTCAAAAGGACGAGTCGTGGAGGGCCCATTTTTTGAAATAAAAATGTTTTTTCTTTCATTTCTCACAATTACTGATATAAACCAATTACAATATTAATAATTAAGCTCATTACTAAATGCTTTCTGCTCCCAGCATGACCGCATTCCATAATTTTTTTACGTTAAGCCTTTTCAAAATTCGCTTTCAACTGTGCCGGGGTCTTAATCTGGAACTTATACATACCCTGATTAATTTTTTCAAACTTTATTTACAGCTTATCTACCCACCTAGAAAAAAATCCTTTTATCGAAGAAAAAAAAACTACCAATCCACCCTCGAATTATCGGAAAAATCTCGATTTTTTAGTTGTTCGGAGGTAGCTGTTTCCTATTTATGAAGGAAGACAAAAATTGCGGTTGTTTATTAACGAAATGAGCAGAGACTTTAATAAAATTTATATTTTATTTAAAAAAAAAACATTCCTTTCGAGATAAAATAAATAAAATTAGAAATTATTTGGGGGATTAATAAATTTTAAATAAAATCTCTGCTCAGATATTTTCAACAACTTTATATTTCTACTCGTCATAGGTCATCGTCATCATCATTATTTTTAGTATCCTTATCGTGAGGATTATTTTTTATTATCAGGCATGGAGGATTTTTTTCTCTTGCGATTCTCCTCTTTCATGATTTTCTACCAAAATTATATAATTTTGGTTTCCAGGCTTTCTGCATAGCTTGTTTTTCGATAGATTTGAAAATATTATGCTGAATTTATATCCTCCTCCTCCTCCTCTAACCGACCACAGTTGCATTTTTGATCAAATAGTTGTATTTTCAAGCCAAAAAAAAATTTCTCCTCCTCTAACCAACAAGAGTTGCATTTTTAAGGAAATAGTTGAATTTTTAAGTCAAAAAAAATTCTCCTCCTCCTCTAACCGACAACAGTTACATTTTTAACCAAATAGTTGAATTTTCAAACCAACAAAAATTTTTCCTCCTCCTCTAACCGACATCAGTGGCATTTTTAAGCAAGTAGTGGAATTTGAATTGAAAAATAGGTTTTTTTTTACAGACAGATTAATTATTATCCTGAACAATTTAATTTTTTCCAAACGGCTCGTTTTCAACAAGAAAAGGTGAATTTTTAACCAAATAGTCGAATTTTCAAGCTAAACAAAATATATATATATGTTTCTTAATCAGATATATTTTAATTTACAATTAAATAATTAAATTTTAAACCAATTTTTGAATTTTCAAATAAAAAAAAACGTTTTTTTATAAGTTTTTAGAAAGTTTTTAGAAGTGTTAAAAAGTTCAATTTTCAACATATGACAAATAGTCGCAATTACAAGGATATAGTTGATTTGTTAACCAAATAGTTGAATTTTCAACCACATAGTCAAATTATCATTCTGAAGAGTTGAATTTTCAAGCTCAAAAGATATTTTTTTTAGAAGAAAATTAAATAATCAGCCTGAAAACTTTAATTTTCAACAAATAGCTCCCTTTCAACAACAAAAGTTCAGTTTTTTCAACCAATTGTTCGTTTTAAAATAAAAGAATGAACTTTTAACCAAATAGTTCAATTTTCAAACAGAAATTTTTTTTTAACCTAAGTTTCATTAACAATTAAATAATTAAATTTTCAAATAAAAAATAATTTTTTTAAGGCATCTAAATTATCATCCCAAAAACCAGAATTTATAAGCAAATAATTGAATTTTCAAGCCGAAAAAAATAATTTTAATGAAATAGTTCCATTTACAACCAACTAATTGAATTTTAAGTGAGGATGATAAATTTACAACTAATTTCAAAAACAAAAAAATTGAATTTTCAACAAATGGTTCATTTTGAACAAAAAGTATGAATTTTACCCAAAAAAATTAATTTTCAAGTTTTGTTTATCAAACACTTTCATTTAAAATTAAATAATTTTTTAACAAATTATTTACATTTTTAAATAAAAAAAACATTTTTTTAGAAGAAATTTGAATTACCATCCTGAAATGTTGAAGTTTCAACAAATGGCTCGTTTCCAACAAAAAAAAAAAAGATGAATTTTAAGCAATTAGTTAAATTTTTAAGCCAAGAAGACGAATTTTTTAAATTAAAATTAAATTACGATCCTGAAAAGTTGAATTAACAAGCCAAAAAGACGAATTTTTTAAAAAGATAGTTAAATTATCATTTGGAAAAGTTGTATTTTCAAGAAACAGGTCATTTTCAGCAAAAAAGTTGAATTTTTAATAAATTACTCTTTTTCAAACAAAAAAAAAATGATTTTTTAACCGAATAATCGAATTTTCAAGCAGCAAAATATTTTTTTAATCAAATAGTTTTATTTTAAATTCAAGAATTGAATTTTCAAATAAAAAATACTTTTTTTCAAAAGACACTTGAATGATCATCCTTAAAAGTTAAATTTTGAACAAATGGCACTCTTTCAAGAAAAAAATATGACTTTTGAACCAAATAGTTGAATTTTTAAGCTAAAAATATATTTTTTTAAATGAAATAGTTCCATTTACAACTAAATAATTGAATTTTTAATAAAGCATATAAATTTCCGACTAATTATTTGAATTTTCAAATGAAAAGACATTTTTTAGAAGATAATTAAATTGTCGTTCTGAAAAGTTGTATTTTCAACAAATGGCTCGTTTTCATAAAAAAGATGAAAATTTCACCAAAAAGTTGAATTTTCAAGACAAAATAGATTAACTTGTAATCAAATTGTAGCATTTAAAACCGAATAATTAGATTTTCAAGTTCAAAAAGATGATTTTTTCAGAAGACGGTTAAATTATCATCCTGAAAAATTATATTTTGAACAAATGGCTCGTTTTCAAAAAAAAAAAAAAAAAAAGATTGATTTCAGATAGAAGAACAAGGAATTTTAAAATAAATACTTGAAGTTTTAAATCATCAGTTCAAAAAACGGATATTTGTTTCGTGGATGATATAAATTCAGCTTTCATAAATAAAGAGCCATAACCCCGAACTTATCCAAGGCTCGATAATTTTAAAAAATACAAAGAAAAAAGGAAGAAAAAATCTATTCAGAAAGCCTGAAAAATCCGAAATTACAAAAAAAAAAGAGAAAGACAAAAAAACTTACTCATTACCCGCAACTTCTCCATCCGCAAAAATAAAAAAAAATGCTTCTGATGACGATAACGTAAATGATGATTAGCAAGACTGGATCCATTTAATTATTGTCCTATTGCCCAGGCCACGCAAAAAAAACCAATCCGGATTTGCTTCGAATCTTCGCTTCTCGAAACCGCTTTCAATTTTTTGAAATTTTTTTCCTGAATCATCAAAAAAAAATCCGCATTTGAAAGTGCACTATTTGTGTCGTCAGTCTGGAACGGTAGAATTGGATCGGGTAATTTTAAGGAATTTTTGTTTTTTTCTTGGAATTTTCCTGATCTTGGTGGGGGGAGGGGATGGGAATTGGGAAAGGAGCGCCTTTAAAGGGCGCTGCGATAGTTGCGCTACAAAAGCTGGGCAATGACGGGATGCAGAAGACACATGTGTTCGGCCCCTCGAATTGGAAGACGATTCACACTGAAATGCCGAACCATTTCCGGTATTGTATCGAATGGTTTGCTAAATTGGCCCAGAATGAAGGCCTTTATGTCTTCGTGTTTCTGTATGCGCATGTGCATGAAACCCCGGGCGCTCCTGAAAACAAAAAGAAATAAAAATACGTTAATTTTTTAATCGAAGGGCTTCTTTTTATGAAAAAAGAGGCATTTTTTAATAAATAGTTGAGTTTTCAAGCGAAAAAGACGAATTTTTCAGAAGAAACTTCTATCCTCATGTTGCAAAGATAAAGTTTTAAGAAATTAATTGTTTTCAACAAACAAGAAGTTTATTTTTTAACAAGTCGCTCGTTTTCAAGAAAAAAGATGAATTTTTAACCAAATAGTTCAATTTTCAAGCCAAAAAAATTCCTCCTCCTTCTCCTCCTCTAACCAACAAAAGTGGCATTTTTAAGCAAATAGTTGAATTTTCAAGTCAAAAATACAATTATTAAGAATACGGATTATATTTTATCATTAAAAATTTAATTTTCAACAAATGGCTCGTTTTCAAGAAAAAATATGAATTTTTAACCAAATAGTTCAATTTTCAAGCCAAAAAAATTCCTCCTCCTCCTCCTTCTCCTCCTCTAACCAACAAAAGTGGCATTTTTAAGCAAATAGTTGAATTTTCAAGTCAAAAATACA
>JAAAKG020008697.1:0-21186 GCA_010014905.2 Druon quercuslanigerum
GTGTTAAGGAATAGGAAGAGGGTGAATGAAAAATGTAAACCCTTAGGGGACACATTAGAAGCTTCCACTAACTACTAAAAAACAATATTTTTGGACCGAAAATTTTTATCGTCAAATTATAAATTAAAAAAGTAATTTTCAGAACAAAAAAAACGACTTTCTGAACTAAGTTTAATTCAACAAAAAAGGCGAATTTAAAAAAAAATAGTTGATCCCTCAACCAAATGAATGAATTTTCAAACAATAAGCATGAATCTGAAGAAAATAATTAAATTTTCAACTAAAAAAGATTTTTTACCCAAACATGGAATCGTAAAATTTTTGGTTTAACAAATTAGTTTTAAACAACAGAAAAATAATTTTTAACCAGTTGAATTCATCCATAAGACAATTTTTTTTAACAAATAATTGAATCCTTCAACAAAAAGATGGATTTTCAGCAAAGATGATTAATATTCCAACTAAAAGATGAATTTTAATTAAAGATATCAATTTTCGAAAATATTATTGAATTTTAAAGCCAAAACTACGAATTATTTACAAAACAGTTGAATTTCCAACCTGAAAATGTGATTTTAAAGAAATTAAACTTAAAAAAAAGTTAATTTTCTACCAAGTACTTACATTATCATGAAAATAAAGTAGAGTAGAATTATTGTCAAACCAAAAGACGAAAATTCTAAAAAAACAGTTATATAAAACAGTTGCTTTTCCAACTAAAATAATGAATTTTCAACAACAAAATAATCTTTTAAAAAGTAGCTTAAATTTAAATTTTTTTTTTATTTTTTAACCAGAAAAGATCAATTTTCAAATCAAAAATTATTTTTCAACCAAAAATGGAATAGTTAAATAAAAGTTAATTTTTAACCAAAGAAACAGATTTTCGACAAAATAATTAATCTTTCAACTAAAGAGATGAATTTAAAACTAAAATGATAAATCTGTTAAAAATAAAAGAATTATTAACAAAAAGGTTCATCATTCAACCCAAAATATGATTTTTTAACCCAGAAGATTAATTTTCTGAAAATGGAATAGTTAAATCCTCATCTAAATAGATGAATCCTAAAAAAATGTAACAAAGTAGTTCACTTTTAACAAATTAGCTGAATTTTTGACCAAAAAAGATGGCTTCTTAAAAACCACGGAAAGTTTACCTCAGCTTGATGTAATCAGCGAACTTTTATGTCCACAAAGAGGAGAATCAATTTTCCCCAAATTCTAGTATTCCTAAAATTTATTTAAAATAAAATCATTTGACTGAATAGCAATTTTCTATAATATGTATTAGTCCCAATTGTTAATTACCATTATTTTTATATACCCAAATTTTTGTTCTAATTTTTAATTTTGTCTATTATGATTTGTCATAATTTTTATACTTCCGAATTACCATTCGCATGATTCTTGCATTAATGAGTCATAACCTGGCCATTTTTATTAGAATAAAATTTATGTTCCGTGCAATTTCGATGACATGGGGATTATGGCATAGAAAAAATTGCGGGTATGAAAAGTTTGTAATCGTTCAAGCAGTATAAGAGTCTGCTGATTACTCCAAACTGAGGTAAACTTTCCGCTGTTAAAGGTTTCTATTGTGCTGCCTCTAGCGGACTCCGCCGGAGATATCTGCAATTCACCACGGAAAGTTTTCCTCCATTTTTTTCTGTATTACGTCATTTATGGGTGGCACCTTATCGGTGAGAATCTTAAGGCGAATTTGTTAAAACGAAAACAATTTATCTAGGAGGACCGGGTAAAAGATCTTCATCAGGAAATTTATTAAACGTTACCCAAGTTATTAACGTTACTTTTACTGATCCTTCCGCCACCACCGCTTTTGCTAACCACAGTTTTCAGCGGGGACCCCCCCCCCCCCAAATTTGTACACAGAAAAAACTGAGGGTACGAAATGATGCGGGGCTGAGGTAAACTTTCCGTTGTTACAGGTCTTTAACGTGCTGCCTCTAGCGGATTTCGGCGGAGATATTTGTGATTCACCACGGAAAGTTTACCTCACTTTAGAGTGTCCACCTCACGTTTGCCCTGCTTGATACCTTCAATGTTTGGTACCCTCTGTTTTTTTCTGTATAACGTAGTTTATTGGCGGCTTCTTATCGGTGAAAATCTTAAGGAGAATTTGTTAAAATTATGGAGGTAATAAATAAATAAAAAGAGAGCAATAGAAAAGAAGGAAAATGGAAGAAGAACCGGATGGCACTTGTCCCTAACGAGGCTATAAATATTACTCATCACGGAGACTAAAAGCGAAAAACTTTCATCTGAAAGAACCGGGTAAACGACCGGCTTACGAGCTATCATTTGCCTTGTGGCGATTCGCCTCGTGGCTCTTCAAGCCCTTAAAGCCCTTAAAGCCCTTCAAGCTTGAGTACTTGATCGGCAATGTAGCCCACAGGTATCTGTTGATATGGTCATAAAACATTGGGTAAATCTTTCCTTGTCCTAAATGAATAACCGGCATTATAGTGGATTCCAAAGGCACCAAATGAGATTTAACGATGTCTTGAAAGTATCCTGGAATTATTGTGAAAGTCCCTTAAACGTTTTGTCCCACAGGAGTGCTCACATGAGATTTATACATGCGTAACAATGTTGTAATTACGGTGTCAGCGTCATGATTCACGCACGAGAAAAGCCACGAGTATCAAACTTTTTACTGTCAATTCAATTGGACATTTACCAGGAAAAAGGAAAGATCGGCGTGCCTATTTATATGCGTAAATTATTTTTTTAGAGAAGACGGGTTTTGTGAAATTTAAATTAAGAATAAACTGGCATTGTTGGATTTTAAATAATTCAGATGGATAACAATGCAAAACAAGATCGATTTTGTTATAATTTTTTGACTTTGTGAAGCTCTGTGCATGGGGTCATTGCTAGAGAGATTGATCCGCGACCTGGGTCCATTATCTACGGCTAGACCCGAGTGCGTCACTCTTACTCTGACAGGGATATGACTTAAATGGTTTAATAATAATAATACAGATTTTTGCCCCTTCAAATTAAAAGGAATATTTTTTACCTGGTAATTTAACTATTTTACATTTGTTTCAAAAATTATCATATTAATTCAAATTTGATCTTTTCTAGTTGAAAATTCATCCTTTTTGATTAAAAATGCAACTTTTTGCTTAAAAATTGATCTGTTTTATTTGGTGACTAAACTGTTTTATATTAAATTATTCTTTTTGTGTTGAAAATTTAGCAATTAAGAATAAAATTTTACTACTTGGTTGGAAATTTATATTCTTCGTTATAAATTCAACTACTTGGTTAAAAATTAGGATCTTTTTATGAAAATTTAACTACTGGTAGATAATTCACTTTTTTGTTGAAAAATCATATTTTTGGGTTCTAAATTCAATCGTTTTGTAGAACATTAATCTTCTTGTCGGAAAATTCATTTTTTTTTAAATGTAACTATGTAGTTAAAAATTTAATTTAAATTCAAAATTTTAGTTAGAAATAATTGAATTCTTCTTATTTCCCTTCAATTCCTATAATTTTACTGAAATATATATAATTTTTCCCAACTAATTTGAATTCTTTTGATTTGAACTTGAAAATTAAAAAATTTCTTGTTGCATTTATAACAAATTCTATATTAAGAATATTACAAGATTAGGATATATTTGGTTTTTAAATATCGAGAATGTTTATTAAATAAATAATATATTGAAATAATGTGTGTGTGTAAGATTTTTATCTGAAAAGCTTTTCCATCCACGTAACTAATTATTAATCTAAAGACTTTTACTTTTTAGAAAATAGAAAACTCTCCATTTCGCTTGAAGAGACATGCTTAAGATAATTGATGGCTTTCGTCATAACTTATGAGTTTAGAGCTTACAAATCATTATTTGTATGACACTGACTTGAGCTTCATGAAAACCACTAAACCGAATCGTTTCACAACGGTCATAATTCTGTCCATAAACTGTCCTTACCACAATTTAAACTGGCGAGTACTTTGAGAACAGTTTTTTTTTTTAGTTTAGGAAATTGGTTCTTTAGCTTCTGTGGTTTAATTTATAGTGAAAATTTATTCCATTTTAAATAATAACGTTTTTTAAATTTAAATTTAAAAAATGATTTGTTTTATACTATTTATTTCAATTAAAAATAGTATATTTCGATACGAGAGGCCAAATGGACTAATTCGCACACTGCGAGTGTGAAGATTCAGGACGAACTCGAATGCGAGGCCAGAGCTGTACCTTCACACTCGTAGTGAGCACCCTGTCTTTAGACCCCCTTATATAGAATAATATTTTTGTTTCGAGTGGGTGCTCACTGCGAGTGTGGAGGTGCATAACTCAACCCTTCTTGCGGGGTCTTCACACTCGCAGTGAGCAAACCACATTATTGGGCCTCTTGTGTGGAAATATTATTATTGTTTAGGAAGGCTTAGATCATGAATTCTAAAGCTGATTGTCAGTTCTTAGAATTAAAATGTTTAAGATTAAGTATATTTTGAAAAAATAACTTCAAGATAACGCAATACATTTTTTTCAATAAAGTAAAAACTGCTTTAGAAAAATTAGTTTTTAATTGTAATAATAAAACATTTTATAATAATAAATGCTTTGTATACTTGAGTTTATTATTTTTTTAAACGAAATAATATAACACACAAAACTTTCCTTTAATTTAAATAATTTTTTATTTGACTCTCGGAAAATATTCTTTTATAAGAAAAGAGTTGCTTTAGAAAAACAAAATATTTCTTTAATTGGCATAAAAAAGGTAGCAAGAAACTTTTCTTTCACTATATAGCAAAGCATACATTTATTTAATTTAAAAGAAATTTGTTTGAATCGAAGAAATTTTTTTTGTAATTTTTCTGATCTCGAAAAGCATTTACACTTGAGTTTCCATCAACCTGTTTCTCACCAATTTTAGTAATGACAGTCATCATCTTCCGTGCATCTGAAAAAAACTTTGTATTTTTTTATTTATTTATTTTTGCTCTTTTTTATTTCACATGTATGAGAGCAGAATATTCTAACAAATGCACGAGATTCCTATGATTTGCGGTCTAGTTTATCCAACTTAACTTTCTTCAGCATTCTACAGCTACACTTATGACTGGTCCATTGTGCCATTTAAGAAACGAGGGAAATTTTGTGAAAACAGGAAAGCTTGTTGAAATAGTTGAGATTTTATGGGAATCGTTGGCAGACTTTGATGGATTTTAGTTGTTGGAGTTTTATTTATATTTTTATAGTTTAAATAAAAGGCTTTTAAACTGCACGATTACGAATTGAAGGTTTTCAAATTTAGTAGTTTTAAATTGTAAGTAAGATCAAAGTAAAATTTTCTTAAATATAAAAATGCATTATTAATTAAGCTATTGGAAACTGGTTCATTCCAAACGCGAAGCGTTTTAATTTATGTAGTCTTCAAATTGGATTTTAAAGGATCTAGATATTCACATTCTGAAAATTATTGTTGATATGTAATTGAAAATTAATTCTTTTGTGTTAAAAATTCAATTATTCGACTGAGCATTTAATGATTCACTTCAAAATTCAACTGTTTTCTTAAAAAGTCATGTTTCTTGGTCCTTTTTTGATTAAGAATTAAATTTTTCTTTAAAAATTCAACTATCTTTTAAAAAATGCATCTGTTTGCCTTGTAAGTTTAACTATTTTGATAAAAACTTGTCTCCTTTCATTAAAAGTTTTCGACTATTTGGCTTAAAATTTAGATTTGTTGATTTTTTTTTATTAATTCAATTTTTTATGTTGGTAAATAAACAAGCTTCTGAAAAATCTACTTTTTGAGACTTGAAAATTCAAAAATTTATTAATAAATTTATTTAAAAATTCAATTATTTGGGTGAAAATTTGTCTCTATTGATTAAAGTTATATAAATATAAATAGTTGACTATTTGGTTGTGAATGAAATTGTCTGTCATTTCATGTTTTTTAAAAATAAAAGTGCAACTTTTGGTTAAAAATCTTTATATGTTTTCTTAATTTTTTATTTTAATTCGACTATTTAGTTGAAAAATCAGCTTATAAATGTTTAATGGAAAATTCATCTTAATAGGTAGAAAAATATATATTTTTTTGAAATTCTACTATTTGGTCCAAAATGCAACACTTTTTGGTAAAATTAAATATTTTTGTCTTCAAATACAACTGTTTGGTTAAAAATTAGATTAAAAATGCAGCTGTTTTTGGGTCAAGATTTTGTTTGAAATTTCGACCAGTTGGTTTAAAATTTAACTGCATATTTGTTAAAAAAATTCAATGATTTTTTTTAAAGACATCCTATTTAGTCGAAAATTTAATTATTTTCTTGAGTATTTGTCTTTTTGGATAGAATATTCCTCACTTTTAATTGAAAGTTGAACATTTTCTTTTAACATGCAACTGTCTTTTGTTAAAAATAAAGTTTTCTTTGCTTGTTTAAAAGTTCAACTATTTTATTGAAAATTTTCCTCTTTTAACAAATAGGTCAAACTATTTAATTTTGGATGTGTTTTGGATTAAAAATTCATCTTTTATGATAGGAAATTTATTTATTTTTGGTTAAAAATAAATTTTTTTCGTTTAAAATGAACTTTTTTGTTGAAAATTCAAAAATACTTTGGTTAGACGACACCTTTGCTGGTTTTTCAATAGATATCATTTTTCTTTACCCAAAAGTATCATGACTGCAAAGAACAATTTTTGATTGGCATTTGGGTCGATAATATTTATTTTGCAATTAATTAAAAAACGAGAATCAGTCATTTCTAAGCTAGGACTGTCCGATAAGAAACATGAAGAATCCTATTTTTAATTTTATAGCATTTTCTTTAAATTAATTACAAAAAAATATTATCGATCCTAATGCCAATTAAAAAATCTTCTTTACAATTAAAAATAATTACTACTATCATATATTTAAGAACCAATAAAAATACCTTTTGAGTCCACATCCTGTTCCTAAAAAAGATAGATTTTCCCGTAAAATGTATTTGAAAGCCTGGGAAAAGATTCAATTATCTGGGTTTTAGAATAGTTTTGAAGAACGGATAATGAAGAGGTACAGAGACTGTACAAAGACTAAATAATTTGATTTTATTGTTTTTTTGCTACTGGTCTAAAATAATTATTTCTTTAATATTGATTTTTATTTTTAAATTGTGAAAAAATTGTTTTCAATATCCGCTGGGGTCCGAACCCAGGCCTTTCAGATTGCCGGTCTAATGCTCTTACCCACTAAGCTATTTTTCTAAAAAGACACTTTTTTAAATCGAAAATTTAATTGTTTTGTTGAAAAATCAATGTTTAATTGTCCGCTAATGCCACTATTTGTTTACTTTAACTTAAAAATGTTAGTCAGTTGAATTTCCTACCAAATTGTTGTATTTTCAAGTAGCTGAATTTTTTACCTGTAGATAATTATTTTGGTAAACAAATTTAATATTTGATATTCCAACAAAAAAGTTTTTTATTTTAAATAATAAAAGAGTTGAATACAACCAAAAAGAAGAATTTCCAAAAAAATACTTGAATCCACAACTAAAGCGGAATAATTTTCAACCATACAGTTGCATTTTTAACAACAAAAAATTGATTTTCTACCAAAGAAGACAAATTAACAAAATACATTTTTAGTTAAATTTTGACCTTAAACAAATTTTCAACCCCAAATCAAATTCTGTATAATACAGTCTCATTTTCATCAAGGTGATGCACATTTTTAACAGAATACATTAATTTTTACCAACTAGTTTAATTGTATACCAAAAAAGACGAATTTTCAACAAACTAAATTAATTAAAACTAAATGTTTTGAGCAATAAATTCAATTTTTTTCAAAATTTTATTTGATTAATTTTTAGTTTATAGCTTATTCTTTTCTTAAAATTTGTAGATGCATAGTTGAATATTTTAATTAAAAAAAATAAATTTCTAACCAAAAATGGTCTAGTTAAAAAATAGTTTCATTTTGTACGATATAGTGGAATTTTATATCAAATTTTGGAATTTTCAATCTAAAAAGACGAATTTTTCAAATAAAAAAGTTTATTTTTCAAGTCGAAAATATGAATTATAAACAAAAATTTTATGTACAACGAAGCAGATGAAATTTTAAAATTAATCAAATTTTGGGATTAAAAAAATACCTTTTACCAAAAGTTTAAACGAATATTCAACTAAGATTATAAGTCTTTAACGAAAAACATGAACCTGTAAAAAAATTGGTTTAACTTTCTACCAAGAAGTTCATATTTCAATTAAAAAATTTTTAATTTATATTAAAGAAACAATTGTTTTTAACTAAGTATTACGAATTATCATAAAAATACCATAAGTTGCATTTTCAACAAAGTACATGTACCAAATTGTTTAATTTTTAACAAAAAAAGCTTACATTTCCACAGAAACAAATTTTTAATAGATTTGCAATAAAAAATATGTTAGTCAAGGAAGAAACAAAATTCCAATTACATAGTTGGAATCAAACAAAAAAGTCGAATTGTCAACAAAGCATTTGAATTTCTACCAAGAAGGATGACCTTTTTGCAAAATTTTTGAATTTTCAATATAATATTTTAACTTTGAAGCAAATAATAAATTTTTTAAAGAAAATATTTGAATTCTGAAAGAGAAATTTTATTTAAAAATAGATGGATTTTTTGTATTGGGTTCTAATAATTTGTTGAAGTGCAGAAAAATGAACAAAGACTTAGGTCTGAAATGAATGAATAAAAATTTTGATAATTTATAGACTGAAGAATTTTTAATAACTAAAAAGTGTTATGCCACTGTAAAAAAAATTTGTGACACTATTTATACTATTTTGTACCTCTAAGTCCGAGGCCTGATTCTATTGAAAATGTTCTCATGGTTTTTACTATGGAATAAAAAAAAAAGCTTTTTATGGTACTTCGAATATTATACACAACTATATCAAATATAGGCACTATATGGCCAACTCGACCAACGGGCATTAAAGTGGCATGCACATTAAAGCGCCGCTAGACAAAAGTACCAGTGACCCACATCTTTGTTATGGAGAAACTGCTCGCACGATTTTCTTGATGCCCTTCGTGCCTCATCGACCCCAAAGCAAATATCGCGGATACGGAAGAGATCCTACTATCGTGATTTCAAATGAAAATGGGGAGGCAAACATTCCTTAGTTTCGAGATTACAGGATTAGAAGCTTTCTAGTTGTACTATGATTTAAAAGCCTTGAAAAAGGAAAAGATAAATACTCTAGTCTTCATAAATTCCTCTGTTACAGATCTCAGATATAGGACGAGTTATTACAAAAATAGATAGGATTTGAAAAATACTTTGCTCCTTAAAGGATAGATCAGGCGATAACGCTTAAAGTTTGGAACTAGAAAGTCCGGGCTCGATTCCTGCTGATAGCATTTTTTACACATTTTTTCCATTTAAATTTGTTTTGCTATTGAGTATTAATGGCTAATATTTATTTTTAACCATTTTTTTTTAAAATGCCATTTAGATTAAGAGGTGGGTAAGGAGAGGGGGAGGGTGATTGTTATATTGATATAAAATTAGCAACCACACCAGACAAAGAAGTTCTCAAAGACAGCATGTAAACTTAAAAACTATTTGTCGCCACATCTTCCTGTCCTATCATTGTTGACACATTCCCACCATTCTTTCCTCAGTCTGCCTCTGAGTACGCGACCATTTACTTTACCTGAGTAAATTTATTTCTTCAGGCGTTCTTGTTCTCTTCTCTTAACATGTCCAAACCATCTCAACAAATTTATTTCATTATTGACAAATAGTGTTTCTTTTACACCACATTCTTTAAGAATTCTGTCGTTATTGACTTTATTCATTAGCGTTTTACCGCAGACATTGCGCAGGAATTTCATGCCATCCGCAGGTATCAAATTACTTGTCATTGAAAGCTGAAGTGAGCGTCGCTTTTCGTTTTTAGAAAATTTCAAAAAGTCAAGAAAATATGTGATTTTATGTGGTTTTATTTTTTTTAAACAAAAAGCGATGCTCAGTTTGCTTTTTAATGGAGAGTTATTTGATACCTGTAACATACTCTTATTTTTTTTTATTTATTTTAAGATTGAAAAATAATCCATTTTCTCAAGAATAATTTTATGCAAAAGAGCATAAAAAAGATTCAATCATTAAAAAACAGGTTTCCAAACTATCTGTTTTTAATGATTGAATCTTTTTTATGCTCTTTTGCATAAAATTATTCTTGACAAAATGGATTATTTTTCAATCTTAAAATAAAATAAAAAATTCAAACAGAGACACTAAACTAGGGATTCCTTCCAATCTATAGGTTTTGTTTATGAATATTTTATGATTTCCTTTGATTGAGTTGTAAATGGTTTTACCTCAATTTCCTGGAAAAAGTCTTTTTATTTATTTTTGTATTGATAAAATATCAAAATTTGTAATTAAATAAATAATATTTTCAATGTTTGCCATTTTTAGAAATGTATTATGTTTGGATTATTATTTTACAATTCTTTTTTGATAATATAATAGTCTAAATACATTGGTTATGAATCATAAAAAAAAACATATTTTTTCCCAGGTCGCTAGGGAGGAGTTTCTTTTATATCACATTCTTAAGAATCCTCTCGTTATTGACTTTGTCCATTAGCGTTTTACCGAAGAATTTCATACTTTCCACTTTAAGTTTACTCTTATCCGTTTCTTGGTAGGACCAAGTCTCTCTACCGTGGATCACATGGAGTGTAATTACAGAGTTATATGTTGCTAATAATATATAAACAAATATAATAATAATAAGATAACTACTGAAATATAAAGAAGCAGTAAAATAAAATGATACAAAAGTAGGATTTTCGTTTGTTTCAGTAGAACTTTGAAGATTTTGAAAAAAATAATAATGATTCTTTATTTTGAAAAATTAATTTTAAGAGAAAAGAATATGTTCCTATGTGAAATTTTTAGTGACTTGTTTCTTTAAAAAAGTAATTTTAAGAGAAAATTTAAAAGGATTCCCTAAATTTTTAGAAAACAACCTGAACAATGTCAGAGAAAAATTTTTAATTCAGTGGGATTTAAAAAAATTTTAAGGAAAAATTTGAATCATTCCAAAATATATTTAGAAGTTTTGAAGAAAAAAGTACAAAAACTATTGAAAATTTGAAAATATTAGAAAAATAATAATAACAAAATGTAGACTTTTGAAGATTTTAAACAAAATAATTAGAAGCGTTTTAACTATTTCGAAAGGTTTTAAAATAATAAAAAAATCTTTTAAATTCCTTGGAAAATAAAAAATTAAAAGAGAATATTTTTTAAGATTTAAAAACATTTCAACAGATTTCCAATATTCTTGAAAAAGAATCTAGCCTATTTTAAAGTAATTTCTATAAATTGCAGGATTAAAGAACATTTCGAATCATTTTATAAGATATAAGATATCTAGAAGTTTAAAAAATGTCACAAATAATTTTAAAGTTAAAAAATATTTTAAACAGTTTGAATCAAAAAATATATTTTATTGAAGATGTTGATATAAGATTTGGAAATTTCTTAACGATTTTTAAAGGGTTAAAAATTCAAAAAATAATTTAAAACATTCATGAGAATATATTAAATGATTTTTTCTTTTGAAAAATTAATGTTGAGAGAACATTAGAAAATATTTAAAAATATTTCCACAATGTTCAAAAAAGTCTGAATTTAAGAGGTGGGTTTCTGCAGTTTTCCTCTCCCCTGGCCAAACATCCAGGCCTTAGTAAATGAACATTTTTTCATAGGCTCATACCCAGTGAAGTGGAGTCGTCTAACACTCTAACGGTATATGCGCTCATGATAAAGAACTTGAATGATAATTTAGCAGCGAGGTTTCACAATAGGTTTTAACTTCAGTGCTATGGGATTTAAATCGACCAACTTTACAGAAAAATAATAATAATAAAGGCTAGAATTTCGAGAATTAAAAAAAATGAAACTGGTCATTTTTAAACAAATCTATCAGTTTTATATTAAATAAAAATTAAAAGCCTTTGCCACTTTGTACGAAAACCGGGACTCGAAAAAGGAATATTTGAAAGCAATTTCGTGGGAAAGTAACGAGGCTATCGAGAGTACAGTAGACTGATAAGCAGAACTGTCGGACTACAATATAATTAGCGAGAGAGAGAGAGAGAGAGCGCAAGAGAAAAAGAGGGAGAGAGAGAGAGAGAGAGATTCTGCCGAGATAATAAAATAATTACGTACCAAATGACTTTTATTGCAGATCGTGTGAGAGTCTCTGGATCACATAACATGATTATTATCTTCTTCCACTAGAGAACTAAAAGGAATTTAAAAATGGCCTTGATCTTGTCGTTTTTCAACAATTTAATTTGCTTTCATTGCCGTGAGTCTTCATTAACTCACTAGAAACTTAGAAACTAGCAGGTACCTCCTAAGCCATTATCATCTATGATTAAAGACTCCCTCTCTAAATTTTTCATTTTACAGAGAGTAAAATACATTCAACTCCCGATATAAGACCGGTTTCGGACATAGCTTGCCTTGACCTTGATCCTAAATCAGGGAGTGCTAAACCGGATATGTTTGATTTGGACGTATGGCACAACTTGATCCAACTAACGCGCTAAAAGTGTGGTTATCGAGCTGTTTGTCACGCTTGACTGAACACATAATATCCTTTGGCCCCACACGGCTTCTCTCATTACAACAAAAATATTCCTGAAATATAATGATGAAGAAAAATAGGAAATCCATTGTTTTATATTTTAACATTAAATATTTCCCTCTTTTACCCATTTTTAAAAAATTCCTCTTTTTCCCCCATTTTTGAAGAAAATTCCCCTTTTTCTCGTTTTTCTGCATAAATGCAAACTGAATTAATAGAAACTAATTAGAAATTCTAACTATTTTTCTTTAAAAGTAAACTCTTTTTAATTGAAAAGTCTAGTATTATATTTTTAATTATTTTGTCGGAAACTTCCTTTTGGACAGATAATTTATTCTTGTCGAATAAAAATTTATCTTTTGGTAGAAGTCATATTTTTGCTTGAAAGTTATTTTTTTAGTTGAAAGTATACTTACAAACCTTTTGTTTGATATTCATCTCTTTTTTGTTTAAAAATTTAATTTTTTTTTTCTTAAAAAGTCATTTTTTGTTGTTAAAAAATTTTCTACCTGTTTGAAACTTAAACTATTTACAAAAAATTTAATTGATTAATTAAACATTTATCTCTTTCTGTAAATATGATGAATATGAAAATTCATTGCTTGTAGTTAAAAATTAAACTGTTTGGTTAAAAATTAAGCTTTTTTGTGGATTCCCCTATTTTGTTGAAAAGTCTTTTTTTTTCGGTTGAAAATTCATTCCTTTGGTTGAAAGATTAACTATTTTGTTGAAAATGTTTTTTTTAACTAAGTTTTTGCTGAAAAATAAATTATTACATTTTTGGTTAATATTTATATTTTTCAGTTAAGTTCAAGTATTTGGTTGAAAATTCGTTAATTTTGTCAAAAACTCCTCTTTTCTTCATAGAAAATTTATCATAGTTAATGTTTCAGCTTTTTTGAGGAATTTACCTATTTTTTAATTCATCTAATTTGTTAAAAATGCAATTATTATGATTGAAAAATCAACAGTTTCGTTAAAAATTTTGTTTATTGATTGAAAAATCTTCCTTAATGGATAATACAATTATTATGTTGGAAATTTGTCTTTAGGGTGTGAAAATTCATCTCTTTTAGTAGAAATTTCATCTTTTTTTTTGTTAGGAATGCAATTATTTGGCTGATAATTAATACATTTTGGTTTAAGATCCAACTATTTTGTTAAAAATTTGTTTCATTAGGTTAAATTAAAAGGGTTATTTTTTTAAATTTAAATCATTGCGTTGTTTAAAATATGAACTTTCACCCTTTGGAACTACTTTCACGAAAACTAATTTTTTTTTTGCTATTCATTTATTTTGTTGAAAATCGAACTATACTGTTAAAAATTAATCTAAAATTTAAGAAGTTTAAATTAGATTAAAATCTAAATCAAAAATCCTACTTAACGTCCAATCATCTAATGGATGAAAACTCCTGTAAAAAATTAGAATCCAACGAGCAAATTTAGACCACCCCAAACAATCAAACAAAAAAAATGTTCCAATTGCAATATGAAAAAAAACCCTGTTAAAAACAAAAATTTCAGACAAAAATAAAAAAGAGGAAAGAAAAATGTCCTCTTTTTTTTATTTTTGTCTGAACATTTTTTTGATTGATTGTTCGGTGTGGTCTAAATTTGGTCGTTGGATTCTTGTTTTTTACAGTAGTTGTCATCAAAAATTAATCTTTTATACTAAAAATTTAATTATTCTCGTTTGTTAGAAAACTGATCTTTTTTGTTTGAAAGTTCAATTATTTTGTTAGGAATATGATACCTACATTAAGTCTATTTCAAAAAATTGATCCTTCTATTAATTACCTATTTTTGGCCAAAAATCACCCTATTTTCCCTATTTTGAGATTATAAATATAAATTTAAATTTGCTTCCGCTAACGAGCATTTTTATTTGCTTATCGAGAAGTTGATCGGCTTGTTCAGTGTGATGGAAAATATTTTTACAGATCTCGATCCAATCCCAATTTACGAGGCGCCAGTGTAGAACAACTATAATGCGCACAGCCGGTTTATCTAAAAAATTGAATCTCGAATGTTTTGTTTTCATCGTGATCACCGGTGATTATCGTATTGCTCCCTAGTGCACGTCGTCGACAATGTCCTCCTTCCCTTCTTGATGTTCTTTTTCCATTGGGAAGAGGACTTGGCCTCCGGCCAAACCCGTCCGTTTCTTCTCAGAATAACTCGGAGGTGACCACCTCCTCCACGAGCGTCACACCTCCGGACAAACCGGGTGGCCGACGAAGCAGTCGCTTTTTGATTCTTCCTCGATCCGGTTGTCATCGGTTACGCAATTGGGAAGTGGCAGTCATGTACCCTCGGTAACGCTTCCCTTGGGAATGCCTCTAAAACGAACAAACTCAAAAACTCCTTCAGAAATTATTCGAATTTTGCGCGAACTCGAACTAGAAATAAGAAATTAGATCAAGAATAGCAAGTGTTACATGTTTTATTTGATAAAGAGCGAGAAATAATAAAAGGTGACAGCGGTGGGATCGATTCTGACAACCGATGGAGCAAAATCATTTCTTTATTTACTGCTAAGTACTTTCAGTTGTCTACTCTAGAGAAACCCAATCAGATTCTCCTTCTGGAGGCGAAATGCCAGATTTAAAGAAATAACTTTAACTTATTCGAAACCACCTGTTCAGAATGCCTCTTCCGTCCACAACAATGATGACAGGGATGCCGTCTTCAATTTCAAGAGAAGGTTCGGCGACCCCAACGAATGAGAGAAATAAGAGACCAATCAATTCAAGATTGGAAACAATTTCTAATAGTCTTTTCAGGAGACCACCACTTCCTCCTAATCATTTCCAAACGAAACCTCTGAGCAAAATTGCAATCATAAAACCAAACTCTGCAACAAGGATAATCAGCAGGAGTCCTTCGCCGAGTTTAAGTTGCAGAAGTTTTGCATCAAGTTCAAGAACTTTCCATGGATCGAATTCGTCTCTGACGAGATCACCCAGATCCTCTTCTTCTTTAGGTTCAACAGGATCAACTTTTATGAAATCTCCGAGCCCGAGAAGAATTTTTCCTCAGGAAAGTCATTCCTCTGGAATCGACCTGGAGGAACTTTCGAGTAAAGAACAAGCGCCGGTGGTTTTTGATGCGAGTTTGAATTTTGTATTGGGTATACAAAACCAGAAAGTGAGACACTCTTTCAAACCGACTGCATCTCATCTTGAAGCTGAGACTGCTTCCAATTTTTTAACTTCGAGGATTTCTCAGTTTCTGCAGAGGACAGATCATATCATGGATGAGTGGAAGAGGATTGGTCACAGAAATGAAGCTAATGAGATGATTGATTCTCAAAATAAGGATCTGATGAAGAGTAAGAGTGCTACGAATATTATGATTAAAGGATTCAAGTACTACAGTAGGTCTAGCAGTGTCGGAAGGAGTCCCTCAAGGCCAGCTTCCAGACTTTCTGAAGATACGCTTTCGGAATATAATGGAGAGGTCAGAGCTCGTCGATGAAAACAAAATTTTGTTAGAAATAATTAATGTTTCAGGATTATTATTATAATTAAATTATTCAAGTGTCAGAAATCATTAGATCTAGTTTAAATTTGGCGTGGAAGCTAAAGCAATTCATCCTTTTCTGTTTCAGCTGAGTGAAATGACAGCAGACTTTGCAGAAGAGCATTCCACGTCAACCCTAGCTGCAGAAAGAATAGATGCAGAAACATCAGAACGTCTTCGCCTTGAACAAGAACTCCAAGATGTCAACGCAGCGAATAAAAATCTTCAACAAGCAACCGAACGGCTGGAGATGGAACTTCTTTATGCCCGGGCAGCTGATCTGAATGGAATTGCTTCTGATGGTGAAGATGGAGAAGATGGTGGTGTTTACAAACAGAGATATGAACATGTCATGCGTGAGTTGGAATTCTTCAAAAGAAAAATGGCCCAGCAACACGAAGATGACTTGGAGCAATTGGTTGGCCTCAAGAAACAATTGGAGAAGAAGGTAAATTCATGGTTCCATTTTTGCCAATACCAAATCTGTTTTAGATCAGTTTCTAAGATCAGGGCTGCCACAGTCACTCAAGTCACTTTTTAGTAACTTTTTTAAAGAAAAATCGACTATAATCATTTTTTGAAGGAAAATACCACATAAGTCGCTTATATTCATCTTATTTGAGATTTTACCTTAAAAAAATGAATTCTTCAATGTGTGATATCCAATGGTATGAGAGTAAAATTCAATATCAGACTTTACACTCTTTTTCCCTTTTTAAGAATTCCTCTTCTTCCACCTATTTTTAAGAAACTTCCCTTTTTTTGCTTAAATAAAGATTAAGTTGTTAGAACGTAATAAGAAAATCAAAATAGTTTTTGTTGAAAGTAAATTCTTTTTTGTTTGAAAAGTCTACTATTATGGTTTTTTCTGAATTCATCTTTTTTGGGTTTGAATTTTATTATTTGGTTAAAAAAATTTATTTATTTATTGAGAATTCAACTATTTGGTTGAACATTTGTCTTTTCGGGTAGAAAATTCGTATTTTTTGGTCGAAAAGTCATCTTTCTAGGTTAAAAATTAACTTTTTGGTAGAAATCGAAACTGTTTCTTGAAAAATTAATCCTTTTGGCTTTGAGAATTAATTCTGTGTTTCTCAATGTTTAAAATTATCTTTCTAATTAAAATTAAAATTTTATGTAAAACATTCGACTTGAAGACTTCAAAACTCATCATTTTTGTTTAAAATTTAGCTCTTTTGCTGCAAAATTAATTTTTTTTGGTCGAAAATGAAACTGTTCAGTTGAGACTTAATTTTTGTTGGTTTAAAATTTAACTATTTTGCGGAAAAATCCTCTTTGGCTAGAAAAATCATTTTTGTTGTTAAAAGTTAATGCTTTTTGGCGGAACATTGTGCTGTTAATTTTTTGTTTTAAGCTTCATATTTTTTGTTTAAATGTTTTTTTTATTTAGTTGTAAATCTTATTTTATTTTTTTTTAGAATAAACTTTTTTGAAGTCGTATTTTTGATTGAAAATGTATCTGTTTTGTTGAAAATTTTTCTTTTTGGATTCAAAATTAGTCTTCTTAGGTAGAAAAGTCATCCTTCATAATTTAAAATGAAATGTTTGGTCGAAAATTGATCATTTCGGGACTAAAAGTAATTTTTTTCTAAAACGAAACTTTTTTGTTCGAAAAATCAAGTTTTTTCTTTAAATTAAATCTATTTTGGTAGAAATTAATTTGTTTTTGATTAATCCTATAATTATTGTGTTAACAAATTAGCTTTGTTATTAAAAAACACCTTTTTTGTTAAAAATTAATATCTTTTCTGGTAAAAATAGTATTTTTTCATCAAAAATGCACCTGTTTGGTTGATAATTAATAATATGTTTTAGTTGAATAATTAACCATTTATTCAAAATTAATTTTTTTGTTTAAAGATTCAACCTTTTAGTTCAAAATTCATCTCGTTAACTGAAAATTTAACTACTTTGTCGACAATTCGCTTTTTTTTGTTAAGGATTAATTTTTCAACAGAAAATTTAACTATTCCATTTATAATTAAAAGTTTATCTTTTTTTCGTAGAAATTTTAACTGTTTCTGTAAAGATTCATGTATTTTGTTAAAAATTCTTTTTTCTTGTATAGAAAATTAATCTTCTTTACTAAAAATTCATCTTTTTATTTTAAAATTCAAGTACTTGGTTGAAAATTCATGTATTTTGTTGCAAATAAGTTTTATTTGATAGAAAAACTTTTTTTTCTTGCTTCAAAATTATTTTTTTTATTACAAATTTATTTTTTTGTAAATTTAACTTTATTGGTAAGAATGTCATATTTGTTGGATAAAATTCAACTGTCTAATTGAAAATTAATCTTTTTTTATTTATAATTCAATTTCGTGTAGATGGTTGACTAATTTAACTCCTTATTTGAAAAGTTAGCTTTCTTGGTTAAATTCAGCTTTTTCAATTTAAAATAAAAATATTTTTTTTATATTTTTTGTTTGAAATATCGACTATTACATTGTTAAATGAAAATTTATCTTTGTGAGTTGAAAATTTGGACCACTTTGTTGAAGCTTTAATTATTTATTTAAAAGTTATATTATTCGATTGAGAATCCACGTATTTTGTCGAAAATTCTTGTTTTTTTAGTATTTAGTTGTTGTGGATTGAAAATTCCATTTTTTTTCGTAGAAACTTCTTTTTTGTTTAAAAATTTATATTTTTATCGTGAACAGCAAACGGGAATCTTTTATAGAGAAAATTCAACTTTTTTTAAAATTTATCTTTTTGATTGAAAAATTCATCTGTTTTGGTGCAAATATTATTTTTTTCTTGAAGATTTGTATTTTTAATTAAACTACTTGAGTAAATGTTAGACTGCATGGTTAAAAATGTATTTTTTTTTTATTGAAATCTTATGCGTTCGGTTGAAAATTTAACTGTTTAGTGGAAAAGCCTTTTTTGTATAAAATTAATTTTTTAACTAAAAATGCAGCTTTTCCATTTTTGTAAGATTGATCTTTTTCAGTTGAAAACTCTCCCTTTTTTTGATAAAAAAATTATTTTCATAGTTTGAAATTTGATTGGGTAATATAAACCGGTGGCCGCTGGCCCGAAAAACCGGGAAAACCGGGAATTTTAGGCGACCGGAAAAACCGGGAAATGGAAGTGAATTTATTTATTCACCGTGAATTTTACCAAATTTGTAGAATAAAAATTTTATCCGTCTTTGATTTCAAACGTTATTTAAATAATTGGTTAAATTGTGATTTATACAAATTATGATATCATTCAGTTTAGAATGCTTAATTAGAAAATCTTTCATTAAAAAAAATTTCCATTTAAGATTTTTAATTTTTAAGCATACATTTTTAATTCAAGAAATCTAAAATGCAGTTTTTAAGGATTAAACATTGAAAATTAGAAGCGTTTAAAATCGAAGTTGTTTGATAAAACACATTTTTAGTTGATCATCTGTGAATATAAATTAATTCATGATTTTTAAAATTGAATTTTACTTTAAGAATGAAAAAGTGAATAGTAATTGATTTTACAAGAGGATTCGGAATCAGTTCGTTAGTTAAACTAATTTTTATAAAACTATTAAAAAAATATATTAAAAATTTTAAAACAACTTTAAAATAACATATTTATAATCAAAGACTTTTAAATAATTTCAAATATTATTTCAGTCTAAAAAATCCTTTATTTAAACCATTCAATTTGGGACTTTTTTAATTAAGAAAAAGAACAAATAATATTTACAAATATGTAACTGTTCATTTAAAATTAGTAATTATAAATTAAGTATTCAAAACCAAAAAAAGAAAACTAAACCTCGAACGTTGCTATTTTAATTGTTCTATTTCAAACAATTTAGTTTGAGAGTCAATTTTTAAATTTTCAAAGAAATATTTAGAGGTTTTGAACAAATTCAAAATTAATTTACAATTTGAAATTATTTCAAATAATTTAAACGAAGCGTCTACGCGTACCTTCAAAATCTGTCTATTCGTACCAACATTTCGGTGCAAATAGTACGCGACCTGATTTGAAATCAAATATAGATCTTGGCAGATTTCGAACAAAAAATTTAGAAGCTTCTTAAGATTTTTGAAAGGCTTCAGAAGAATAAATAGCATTTCGAAAAATCAATTTTGGGAGAATATTTAAAAAGATTTAGAAAGATTTGCAAAATTATCAAAAAGAAATGTGGAAGATTTGAAGGAAATTTTTTCAATGTGGCAGGATTAAAAAAACTGTTTAGAAGCATTTTAAGGATTTTTTTCACTATTTAAAATAAAAATTAATTTTAATTTAAGAAGTGTTCAGTTTATAAAAAAATGTACTCGTTCAATTTTTAATGTTTCTGGCTTAAAATTGCTAAAAATGATATGATGTAGAAATTTTTAAACTGAATCGATTCATTCTTCAATTTAGAGCATTGGACATGATAACTTGGATTTATATTTTTGAAACTGAATCTGAATCTTTGAACTCTATAATAATTTAGAAAAGTCTAACATTTTTAATTTATGAGTTTAATTGCATTTAATTTTAAATTGTTCTATTGAAAAATATTATTAGTTTAAATTTTACACGTTTGCATGGTTGAGCATTCGAATCCCAAATTTTTGAATTAAAGAACTTTTAAACATTAGTTTTAAAAGTTTTAAATCCAGGAGTTCCACTTTGAGTACTTTAATTTGCAGCTCAGTTTTTATTACTTGAAATGGAAAAATTTGTGGCTTTAAAGTTAGCATATTTTAATTTCATTTTATACCTTTCTTGAGTGAAAAATCTTTATTTATTGAAAATTCATCTTTTTAGTTTTAAAATTCTTTTTTTTTGGTATAAATTTCATCCTTTTTTACTTAAATATAAACTATGACACTTTTTTGTTGAGAATTTGTCTTCCTAGGTTGAAAATTAAATTATTATTTTCAAAATTTAATTATTCATAATTTATAATTTAATATATGATTATAATTCATAATTTAATTATTTTGTTAAAAAGTCCTCCCACATAGTAGAAAAGATATTCCATTGTTTTA
>JAAAKG020008708.1:0-21185 GCA_010014905.2 Druon quercuslanigerum
AGGTGTGTTAAGGAATAGGAAGAGGGTGAATGAAAAATGTAAACCCTTAGGGGACACATTAGAAGCTTTCCACTATATAAGAGTTAATAAAATAGTTACAAAAAAAAAAAATAAATGAAAAAATCAGAAAAAAAACTTTAAGATAAAAAATATTTTTTAAAACTGTAATATAAAATACAAAAAACATTTACTGAATAAGTGACCAAATAGCAAAAGTAACTTTACTATTCAATCCATAAATTTTTCAAATAATTTATTTGTTCAAACAGATTATATTCAAAAACACTTAATCAATCCTAAGAACATATTTGTTTATATACAATGCGATTTAAAAATATTTCTTATTTAAAACTACAATTTGTTATAAATAAAAAATTAATGTAGAGAAAATAATTCGTTCCAACAAATATTTTTTTACAAAACTAATGATAGACTTGAAATTAGCGCACGAAAAACCCCTTTAGTTAACATATTTTGTATTTGTATTATTATTTATTTTCTTATAGACGTTAAATGCCTTATTAAGATTTAATATAGATTATGCAAAACTAATTATTTAGTCATATGGTTGTAACAAATTGTATTCTAAATAAAAAATATACTGCTTCGGACATATTTTTTCCAGTAGAAATAGATTTTAGAATTTATTTTGCAAAAAGTAAAATTAGCAACAATTCTATTAAACAAATTGTTTAAACAAATTCATTTCGCAAAACTAATGGCAAATTTGAAATCAGCTATGCCTCAAACAACTTAAAGTCTATATATTTTATCTACTTAATGCCCCGAAATCTTATATTCACGAATTCAAGTTTTAAAAAAACTTGAATTCGCCGTATTTTGTGTAAAAAAATGTTTAAACAAATTATTCTTAAAAATTTGGCTTCATGAGTCTCTTTGTAATTCAATTAAAAACATTTTAAGCCTAATCTTGTTTGATTTGGTTCAGATTTGCGACCTGTAGCTGGTTTTGAACGAAATTATTGCTATTTCCCCAATGTGCGTCGGTAGGCTTTGGATGGAATGTTTCATGTATGTATCACACTTTATGAAGTAATAAAATCGATAAGTGATTATTCTAATTACAAAACTTCCTGTACTTCAAATGAATATTCGTTTATGTTTAATGAAACACCTATTCATATAAAAAACACTTGTTCGACGCATACCGAATTTTCATTATAAAAAGTTAAAATAAATAAAGCGTAAGACCTTTTTTTCCCGCCCCAGTACTGTCGAATCCATGAATGATTTGAGGAATTGACAGAATTATTTTTGAAATTGAGAAATAAAACAAAATTAAGTATTATGTATAGTATAGTTATCACATCTTTTTTTTACTGTTAGACAGTGCGTGAGAAATTTTTCCCCGATTTTAAATTACAAAATTTGTGATTTTCCTATAGCTTAAAAGGATATTTCACTAACTAATAGATAAATTGTATTAATATATTCACCGATCGAATTCAGGATAACGGCAAAGCATAAGAGTAGAGTACAGACCATGGTCATATTTTCTAATTATACGACGAACTGACTAATGTGTTAATTAGAAATTTGATTGACAATGTTGATGATGAATATTTCACTACATCATTAGGTTTGATTAAATTACCATTAAACAAAAGTCTTGTTTTCTCAATTAATTAATTTTTTATACTTATTTACACTAGATTATCAGGATTTCAAGTCTCTCGACAAGATTTTATAATAATTCTGAGGAATTCATAATACCTGAAAATATTTCTTACGATTTCAATATTTCATAGGGATTTCATAGTATTTCCGTGCAATTATCAAATTTTTAAGAACATTTCTTTAGATTTGCATTGATTTCTTTTGAGCCAAAGAAATGTCTTTACTTTCAGGAAATAAATTTTTATTTAAATATCACTTCTTGCATATTTAAAATTATTTTCTTCTTTTGGTAGATATATTCGGTTAAATAAAAAAAACCTTAAACAAACTTTTTCTTTAATTTAAAGTATATGTTTTTTACATTGTTGAAAACACCTTAGCAACACCACCTGAATACCATGACATGCAAATATATATTATCAAAAGTTTGCATACAAGGTATCTGTGGCGTTTCGTCGGGACTAGGTGCTAATATGAAAAATGGTACACGCTTCCAGAGAAATCGTCGTAAAATTCCTTAGAATATTCTAGACACGCGAGGATGCTTTTTAACCAGTTAAGGCGTTTGTAGCTACGGAAGTACAGGAAGTTTTATAATTGAGGGCCTGGATCGAGAAAGGTAACCTTCGCTCGAGATCGAGTAAAAGTATTGTCCAAACGTCTTGACGGACGAAAAATTTAAAAGTCAAAAAATTAATACCTTAAAAATATAGGCTCGGAGATCATGATAAGACGGAACTTTTTTGTATTTTCTATTTTTTGATCAAATTATTATTTTTAGTAATAAAGGTAAGAAACGAAATATAAATGTTTTCCAATTTCAGTTAATTTTAAAGAAATAAAAATCATGTTAAGTTGGTCAAATATTATTAAACTGATTTAAAGGAATTAGTTTGTTCGAATTTGCGATATATTCATTTCCCTGTAGTCATTGAAAAAGGTTTACATTAAAATAACCAACTTTGTACTATATTTTTTATTAATTTATTAATTTTTATATAAATATAAATAAAGTTTCATAATAACTTACTTCATTTAAAAATGGTCGATAAAATATTGAGAAGTATAATTAATCGGTCTACAATTTCTGAAAGTTCATAGAAATGGTCACTATCGTCTAAAAAAACAATTGAAACTGAACAGAAAATGTCTAAATTCTCATTTTTGTCCTTCCCTACGCAACAGGATTTTGGCTTGCTTTTTATACAAACAAGCAGGTCGGTAGGCAAAAATTTAATTCTGGAAAGCTGAACGGTGAAACGGATAGCCCGCTGCCTGATGGTGCTCAGTGCTCGCGAAGCTATCGTTGGCGGCGTCGCATGCTTTCTTGTAAAATGCATACTTCCACCAATTTTCAATGAATCAATTTGCCAATTAAGTATATTTACGTTTTCTTAAACAAAATTATATTTCTATTATGCCCTCGGAATAATTTATTATTCTCAAATTTCTCTTTTTAATATTACTTCATACTATAATAGTTTAAAATAAATCTCTTTAATTTTTATAAAATGAACTTGCCTCTAGTACTATATTCTGAAGTAAACTTCGATTATTTCAAGTATTCTCTTACCAAAATAAAACTTTTATAAACCACTTTTGGTCTAAATCTATATGACAATCGTCTGCAGGTTCCGATGATAGCAAGCCCTGATCATGTAGAAATATTACAAAGAAGTTTAAACAGAATGAATGAAAGATTTAAAATGATATTCCATTCAGTAATAATTAATTTATTTTAAACTATATTATATTTTTCTAACCAAGATAGATAAATTTTCAGCAAAACATTTAAGCTGAATGTTTCATTCACAACTTCAAATAAATTTTATTTTTTAAATTTATTTTTTAATATTATCGAGCTTTTAACATAGAAATAACAGCAAAATATTCCGGACAAAAATACATTATTTTTAAATTTGTTTTAAATAATAATGAAGACATAAAATAATTTTTAAAACCTGAAAATGGGGTGTTGGAAAAGAGGTCATTTAATATTAACTTCCATTAATTAGAAATTATTGGTTATTTGCTGTCAAAATTGACAAAGTTTCGAATTTTTAACTTATCCTTTAGAAACTAAAGAAAAACTCAACAAATAATTAGTGCGTTAATTTAATAAATTATCATAAAATAAATTTAATTTGAATTTCATAGATGACCGAGTATTCAAGTTCAAACTTTAGAAGAAATAAAAATAATAGATTGAACTTGGTTTACGCGACATAAAATATTATTCTTAAAATTTCTATTTTTAATTAAAATTATGTATTAATCAACAAACAAAAATCTTTGTACAAACATATTGATTCAGTTTTTTGCAAATTTTTGAGATGCTATTGTGGTTACTTCCACGTAGTGCACCTTGGAAACAATTGATTAAAATAAATAATTAAATAATATATGAAATTAATAATTCAAGAATTTATATAAATGTTGTTCAATTAATATCATTCTGATAAATATGTTTAATTATATATACAAAAGTTAGTTAAAGACCAGCATACCATACCGGTAAAATATTATCTTAATCGTTCATAATGTTCATGTTACAGTGTTCTGCATCATGAAAAACTAAAGTTGAAATAGAAATATCTCCTCATTTAATAATGATAATAATATCTTCCCATTCAGAAATAATAATATAAGGGATATATTGTTTGGTAATAAACCTAGAGGTCCTCATAAGAGGCTCTAAAGGCCTTCATACAAGGATCTAGAGGCTCTCTTAAGATGCTCCAAAGCCTCTCGTAAGAGGTTCTAGAGTCCCTTTTCAAGGAGCTCTAGAGACCCTTATAAGAGGCTTTGCAGGCCCTCTACAGATGCTCTACAGGCCTTCATAGGACGTATCTAGAGAACCTCAGAAAAGGCTCTGGAGGCTTGCATAGGATGACCTAACGTCTCTCGTAAGAGGCTCTTGAGCCACTCATAGGAAACTTTATACACCCTCATAAGAGTCTTTATAGGCCCTCATTAGATGCTCTACAGGCCTTCATAGAGCTATCTAGAGAATCTTAGAAGAGGCTCTAGAGGCTTGCGTAGGATGATCTAACGTCTCTCGTGATAGGCTCTGGAGCCCCTCATAAGAGGCTCTAGATCCCTTCAAAAGAGGCTCTGTAGGCCCTTATGAGATGTTCTGCAGGCGCTCATACTACGCATCAAAAGACCCTTATTAGAGGCTATATAGTCTCTTGTCGGAGGCTCTATTAGATGCTTACCTTTAGGTAAGAACTGATAATGCACTTAACCTTTGAAATCGAAAAACACAGTGAGCCAAACTTTCACGCTTGATCCAATTTGTCGTGCTTTTTCGCTCTTGGCGACGTCGAATTCTTCTAGGTGGACGATTGAGACTTAGTTTGATGTCATATCCATAAACTTATGATTTATTACCTGTAGTGGTTCGTTCGAGCAATGTGGGGTGATCATTCACGGCATTTAGTAAATCTTGAACGATGTCATGGCGATATTGCTTTTGATCGCAATTCAGAAGTTTCAGTACAAATTTTTCTGCCTTACGTTTCATGCTTAAAGCATCCGTAAAAATTGCTTGACATGAGTCGTATGATACACCGTCATCCTCAGCAACCTCTTCAATAGTAATTCAATCATGGCCATTATCATTTTTTCCACTTTCTCGACGGTATCGTCCGTTACCGATGTGCGAAGACACCTAGGGCGCTCGTCATCTTCAACGTCTTCCCGTCCATTTTTAAAACTGTTTTACCACTTGAAAACTCTGGCTCGACTCATAGCCGAGTCACCAAAAGCAACCTTGAGTATTTCAAGAACATCACTGCACTTTATTTCATTTGTATACCAAAACTTGATGCTAATTCTCTGATCCATTTTCCCCGAAAGTGGAAAACCGTTGAGCACACTAAAATATGTATAGCTTCACTGATTGGTGATGGCAGACTAAGCATGCAAAAGCTAAGTACAGCAACATAACAAAAAACTTGTAAAGATGTGTGTGACATTCTGGAGGTGCCTCCGTTGTGACCTAATGCATCATACTGTAGTTCCAAGGTCCAAAACTGCATAATTCGGGTAGAAATTTTTACATACACAATTATTCTATTCTCAGCTTATTAAGTACCGTTGGTAAAAGATACTAAAAAATACTTATATAGAGGGTAATAAAAATAACAGAAGAAAATATTTGGGAAGTCCAAAGTGGGTTTATGGAAAGAAGGTCATGTACGGATCAAATATTTTGCTCAGGCAAATCACAGAAAAAAGTTTGAGAGTGGGCAAGAAAGTTGTCTGCATTTGTTGACCTAGAAAAAGCTTTCGACAAGGTAGATAGAAGTAAACTTTGGGAAGTCTTGAAAGAGTACGGAGTAAATGGATGGCTCTTACAAGCTATAAGAGAAATATAAACGGGTGACAAAGCGAATGTAAGGGTAAATGGAAAATTGAGTGACTAGCTCGATATTCTGCAAGACGTTAGGGCAAGGATGCGTGATGACTTCATGGCTATTTACATTATGTATAGACAAGTGTTTAAGTGTAGCTCTTTTCGACGAAAAAGGTGTGGATCTCGAAACAGTTAGGGTAACTTGATTAGCATTCGCGGATGATAAGATTGTTATGGCAGAATCTATCGAAAACTTTCAAAGAATGTTGAATAAACTGAATGCAAGCATGAAGAGCATGGGCCTTAAAATTAACGTAAATAAAACAAAAACTAGGGTGTTTGAAGGAAAGAGTGAGAAAACGATATCCAAAATTTTAATGAATTATGAGAGAATACAACAAGTTGATAAATTCGTATACCTTAGTAGCTTATTTACTAGGGACGCGAAGATAGATGAGGAGTTAGCTAGACGCATGAACGAAGATGAGAAGTAAAAATACATAAAAAAGGCTAAAATGGCAATAAATAATACTATATTTGTATTGACTGTACTATACAGCAGCGAGACATGGACCCATCAAGAAAAAGACAAGAATGAAATTAACGCGACTTAACGAGATAATTCTTAAAGAATGTGGTGCGAAGGAGACGCTAGTTCCTTTTTAAGCTTCTAATGTGTCCCCTAAGGGTTTACATTTTTCTTTCACCTTATTTCTATTCCTTAACACACCTTCCACACCCTTTTTGGTGATGGGAAGGGGACCTACAGTTTAAGGTGGGTTCTGAACCACCAAGAGCAACAGCCTAAAGTACTTAGAGAAAACCTTTTTCTCTAGAGGTACCGGTCCCACGACTCTCCGGAGATGAACAACTCCCTTGCTAGGCTAGTGTTCAGCGCATGGGCCACCGAGGCTCTTCCAGAGTGCGAGGCAGGAATCGAACCCGCAAGCCGACAGAGTGGGTCCAAAGCCTGCGCTTTAGCCCCCACGACCATCGTCCCACTGTGAGACGCTAGTTGAGATATGGTAAAGAAATCGGTGAAGATGATTCGGGCATATGCTTAGTTTTAGTTTATTAAAAGTATGCTCAAACCAGAATAGGATGAATATTTAAAGATATTTATATTTTTCACGCTAGCCACTACGATAATTTGCAACTTTGTTATTCAATTGCATAAACTTTTATTTTTTCTGTGGTTTCTCTTCTTTTGCAATTTATTAGACATTTTTTTAGCAAAAATTATGCTTCTGTGTAAATCTTATACACTATGGCCCTCAAAGGACAAATCAAGTTCTTAAAACAGATTTCTTTGATCATCGGCCAGAAAGAATAAAATAATGCGAAATAATAACATCTTCACAGTCCAGTCATCGGGCATTTTAATCCCGTAATTTCTGAGGCAGTCATTTTTTTCTTATGTACTTCCTTCAAAGGTGCATAATAAGGGGTCAGATTCTGTGAACAGGATTTTATCCCGGAACACTGAAATTTTTTAGGGAGAAGGTGCGAAATATTAGATTCCATTGGATGAATGCTTTCCTGCTCATTTAAGAGGTTAGAGTATTCTTACAAAAATTAAAGTAGATACAATTTCGCATATAACTAAACAAAACTTTGTTCTATCGCCAATAGTGTCGGAGTCACGGCCTTTCAAAGAACCACGATTTTTTCCATTTTTCCCCCCAAAATTGCACCTTTTTGATATTCTCATCAGAGAAGGTATTATATTCGTGTAAAATTTGACCCTTTCTCCCTCAGTTTTTAAGAAATGTCCACGTTTTGAGACCCCTTAAATCCGAAAAACTGGTTTTTACGAATTGATTAGCCAACCATTTTAGATAAAAATTAAAAAATTCTCTGTACGAATATTTATAGCACTTTAAAATATGAGCAATTTATTCTGATGACTTTTTTTCAAAAAACATACAAAAAATGAAGATTTTATGCCAAATAATGCACGATAGGAAAAAAGTCAAGAAAAGAAAAATGCTGCTTTTGAAATTCCCTGCAAGATCATCATAAAAACTTTTTTACTTTTCTTCAAAAATCGAAAATTCAAATTTCGGCGGCATAAAAAATAATGGAAAATCCAATAATTACACTTTTTCAGACAAACTATGATAAATGCGATAAAATATGATTTGACGAAAATTGTGCATTTGAAAAAGATCTACAAATTTGTTACGAAACACATTTTGATAGGATACGTAGTTTTCGCTTTAATTGTGAAAAACGTAATCAATAGTCAAAAAAATATGCCCGCTGCGTGAATACATTCTCATCATAACTTTTATCTTTTAATTTTTGTTTCGTTTCGTGTGGAGGGTTTAAGAAAATTTAGTTTTGTGTATGTTTTTTATGATGTTTTCCATGATTAAAAGCATATATTGAACTATCAAAAAATGATTCGTCTATCTGCCTGTAATACTGTATGTATATACGTATTATATCCTAGCTTTTATTTATTAAACTGGTTTTTTTTGTTGATTATACTGACTTTAATTAACCTTTTATATAATATATTTTTATGAGTCAGAAAAGATTAATGTTTCTAGTAATATTTTTCCGGAAAAGCGCCAGATCGTTTGTAAAACTAAAAATACCCCCCAAACAATCAAAAGTTGATTTATATAATTATATTGGGTTACACCCCACAATTTTTATTTTAAGGCTTAACGCCGGCTAGTTCAACACAGAGAGGGGTGGAGTTAGGAAGAATGTGAGCAACAAATAAAGTGCGACCGCTCATACGGATTACAAAATCAGTCATTTATTTAATGGCCTTGAATGCCTCACATATAATAATTACTACATTCCTTAAAAAAATTACATTCATAGGAAAGTCATCTACTCTGAAATAAAATTATCGGACACACATTTTAATCCAGCAACCATATGTGCCCCTAGCTTTTACCACTATTCCATCCTTATAATTCAACTCGTACCAGTAACTAGAAAAATGACACTCCCAACGTGGTGCCTTACGTGTGACTCTCGAATTCAACAACGATCGCAGCCATGTTGGAGGGTTCACCTCGGCACTTAATCGGCTTACTTAACATCTTGTATGATTTGCCCGTCGGATTCTTTAAAGATGGCGTTGACCTTACTGGACCTTCAATGTTATGGTGCCGCGCCATGTTGGAAAAATATCAGTTGATGATTAACACTCACGACACATAGCCAGAACAGACATTTAATTCCCTTACAGCGCGGTCAAACGACTAGTTAGAATCCATTACAAAATATACAAAAGAAAGAACAATAACCCAAACTTCTACCACTTACTAGTCATGATACATTTTATTCGATCCCCCACCACAATGAATCCTAGCCACGCACTTATGGTTTAGAGGCGAAATGAGATCACATACCTTATAATTATCCTTTAAACTCGTAGTTTAGTTATTCAGGCTTAATGACCAAGCCACTGATTGTAGTCGTCCGGTTCAGAATTGGTAGAACGATGAAATAATACATTCAATCAACTTCATGTGGCGAAAGTTTAAGTTATATATTCATGGCGTCGTTCAAGGGGAACAAGACTACTTTTAGGGTTGACAGTAAGCTGGTCGAACACAGAGTGACAGTAGACGACGCCGAGTACAGAGTTGGAACTGAGGACATAGAGTACGCGCCTAGAACGCCAACTACGCTATGCAACCGCCTGTGAAGGCACATTTAATAAGGGTGTCCTTCAGTGGTTCGCCATTTTCGCTGTTTCCTCCCCACTCGCTTTACAGCGTTTTACAGTATCTCGCCATTGTGACTGGCCACTTCACTCACATGTGCCACTTGCGCGACGCAACGCTTAGTCTGGCGTACCTACTGTTACGTCCGAAATTCTGCTGGAGCCGAAGTATTCCGCTGGTCCCAACGGTGATTGGACGTGGAAAAAGGTGGGGTTCGTTGCTGTCTTATTTGACTTGAAAGCCAGGAACCGCGAATATTTAATCAAGGGAAATTAGAATTAATTCTCTAAATGATTTTATTCAACGATGTTTGTTGTGAAATAGTTTATATATTTCCTTTAAGGTTAAAGCGAATTTACAATTTTTTGATTTAAATAACAAGATAAGTTATTTTAGAATTCGTAATGGTTTCTGAGGCTGGAAGGCTTTCTTCTGCCGTTTTTGAAGAGCGCACCTATATTTATAATGTGATTCTAGTGACGTAGGAAGGGTTTGCGCTTCAATATCGCCATTTCTAATCAATTATATTACGAGTTTTATTTCGATGTCGACATCTCTCACCAATCGGTTTAAGAATGATTTCACCCTTGACGTCACTAAAATAAGCGGCAAATCGGTCGAGGTTGATGCGCGGGTTACATACTATGATCCAACCCTTCTGACATATTTATTGCATTTTTGGCGCCTTCTTGTCGAAACTTAATCTCTAACAGCTGTTCTTAATTACTAATGACTAATTCGGCTATAATTCACCTATGAGACAGAGAGAGAAGGAGAGCATGCGTCATCATTGCACCATTTGTCGACATTTCTATGTACTTGATATTCTCCCGTGGTACCATTGAATTGATAATATAACTGATTAAACTCCATATTGTTATTCATAGTCATTCAGCTTATTTCATACAATTTCTTCTATGAATTAATTCTTGATAATTTACTCATTATCAACCGAGAATTTATGCAATCTACCAAGTATGGTATCATTAACTAGTGAAAATATCGCATTTAAATCCAGTTTTAGATTATAGAATTTCTATTAAATAACTACGAGTTAATAAATAATTAACTCGACCAATGAATAAGTTTCTATTCACTAAATAAACAAATCCTTTAGTAGATTTGAAATTTGAATTTATTCCCGCGTAAAGATGGTGTCACGTGACTATAAAGAAGTCGCCCAAAGTCACACCTTCCCCCCTATTTTGAAAAGTTGTTTATTTATTGCGTTTCTAATTTTCTTTGTTTGGACCTATCAATTTCATTTTGGGTCCTCTTTAAACCATCAATGGTAAATTACCGAACGGAAAAGATAACTTATGAGAAAATTCTCACTGGCGTATACAGTAAGATACTTCCTTCCCTTGTACCCCGCCCCCTTTTATTGAAGGCGGGAATCTAGTTCTTAAATTTCCCTTGCATCATAGCATGGTTCCATCTAGCTTGTTTATGCAAGCCCTTATCTGCATCTATTAATGCCTAATTTATGAGTTTTCTCGAGAGTATCCTTATTGATGCTACCGTACCCAGTATTTTACACACACGCATAAAAAGGTGAATTCCGTCTTATGAGTGGACACTTAATACTTTAAAGTAATCATTTTGCTAAACAAAGAAAAATCTATTTTTTTTATTTTGAGATTGGTAAATAGTCAACTTTTCAAGAATAATTTTATGCATATAAACATGAAAAACTTTCAATAATTAAAAAAAAAGATTTCCATACTATCTCACTTTTCGGCTTATTAAATACATAAATATCAATAGAAAAGGAAAAAGAGGGAGAAAAGGGGAAAGAGTCAACCAAAACAACCTCTCACTCTTTCTCTTTCTCCGTCCTTTTTATACTACTTTATCTAAGCTTATAGCTCTGTCTTATGTACTCAAATCACCTAAAATAGCCCTAGTTCTACCTAAGTGATGAGATAAAAGAAATAATTTAAGATTAGCGTATAGGAAAAAAAAAAACTTATGTATATTCTGTCAACCCCCCTCCTCCCGTTTAACAGATTTTTTAGTTATCGTAAAGTATAGTCATATTATAATAAAGTCATAGGGTGTTAAGGTTCGAGAGGCTACTGAACCTAGCCGGTAGCAGCACCCAGAGAGTCCGCCCGGCCTCTAGTTCCGCCCTAACGCGTAAGAGCCCGACGATGAAGTGCAAGTCGTTCTCTTCACACCCCCGCCACTCCACGTAAGTGCGACCCGGTGCATATTGCCGATTTTGAATCCAATATGCCTTTCCGAAGGGGTCCAAAGTCCCAGCCCGGACCAAGGAACCTTGATCCCTCAAGACAATGCGGCATGGGTCGCACCCGTCGACTTCCCCCACTGCAAATACCAGACCCCGACACCCTGGGCATGGTCTCTGGGCAATCAGAGACGTCCTCATTAACAGGTGGGCCGCAAACTTTTGGACGGCCTGCGACGACTTACCTGAACAATCACCACAGACCCTACGTGGCTGTGCCGGATCCTGAATTTTCAAAACACCATGGACGTGCCTCCACTCGAGATCGGCCAAGCTTTGTCCCTAGCAAATAAATACAATTCTTAGCACACACGCACTTATATATTGTAAAAAGAAATGAAGTTACCCGTCAAAAAAAATTCAACAATATAATACGATAGTTATTTACCTATTCATTTTATTTATTGTATATAAAAATAATTTAAATTATTTATTATTTGAATATATGCACAACTTACTTGTTGCTGTTTTGGGGCTGTTTTCTTGTTTTTTAATTCAGCCTGAATGGCCAGAACAATGTCCTTTTTAACAAATTTATCCATTCTCTTTTTTTTTTACTTTTTAGCTTTCGCTCCTCAATTCAAACACGTCTTTTCTTTCTGAACTTAGACCGTTATCTCAAAGAGTGACTCAATCAATCGTATAAAAAACCCCAAAAGTTCCTCACTATAAATTTCCATAACAACTTGGAAATCAAGTCCACAAACTTCCATTCCAATATTTTAAATTAAATTAAATAGGGAAATCTTTTACATACAGGAAAAAGAAGATCTTCATCAACATATGATTTATTTCTAAAAGTATTGTTTAAATTAATAGACTCCCGTACGCCAGAAAATTAATACTACTTTAACAATCATATCTATTTTAGGAATTCACAGGGACATTCAAATTTGTAAATATAACGCGGGGCCTAAATTTAACCGCGAAATTCAAATTAGATGAGGCCCTTTCCCAACCCATAACACAATACAAAGTTATATCCAAAAGGAAACGTTAATAATTTACGTTACATACATATATATGCATAAGCACACTCACATGTGCATACATACACGCATTTGTTTTAAATTAATCGTTATTATCCCACCAACACGTGCATATACTCACATGTCAACTTGCCTTGGCAAATTATGAAATTTTCTCCCATCACCTTCGCATCGAGAACTTTACCCACACTCTTCAGTCAGATTGCAGTGAATTGCAGTGTTTACGGTTTTAGCCTCAGTTAATTATTTCGGTTCATTATAATTAATTAACCAAATAGTTTATTTTTCAAGAGTATTGTAGTGAATTATCCCAGTTAACTCCCTCAGTTTCCCTTTTCTTCTTTAAATTTACAAGAGGAACTTCGACCATTTTAGTGAAAACCTGACCTCTACTGTCACTTTGTCCGCATCAGATAAGTATTTTTTTGCATATCTTTATTTTAATTATCAGATTTCGGACTTATTCTTTTTTTTTAAATTTTGCAAAGAAACTTAAAGTAAGGTTTAACCACAGAAAAGAAAATCAAGCTTTCTAAAAAAAAAGAAGAATTTCAACAGGATTAACTTGTCAACGTAAGACAATTTTCCTTGCAATGTCCAATTAAAGGCTGCAACATGAACAAAAAAGAAAAGAAAAGTCGAGCCCGGGGTAAGTTTTCATATTTACATATAAATACACATATGCATATTCATTTTGACATAAGTATTATTTCAAATTAAAATTCGAGTTACTTGAACCACCATGGATACAACTCGACATCGCTATCCAATCTCTAAAAGTCTAATCCATTCTCTAAAACCATCAATGTTTTATAGTTAATAAAATAAATATAATAATTTGACTTGGAAATAAATAGTATAATTAAATGCATACGTAAATACAACTTAAAACGTATATTTTAACAATAGAAAATTAAAATAGGTTAGTACGACAATTTAAGTATAAGAGTAGTCATTCGTCCAATTACTGGTGTGCTTATTTTTCTATACATATTTTAGGGGATGAAACTTACTAATATCGTTACCAAAATTCAATTAAAACAGGGTATATTAATTGATGATTCACAAAAATATTTATACGAAAACTATTATATTTGTTAAACGTAGACTTTTATGTAGTGATAATTAGTTACAATAGAAACAAAATTCCTAATGCTTAAATTACTTTCAATGATTAGATATTTCTTATTTATTTAATAAAGTGACGAAAATCATATTAGAAATTGCCTCAAATCTTACTAAGAATAGATCAGAATTATAAATCTTTAGTTTAATTATAATAAAAAGGGTATTTACATTAAGTATTTATATCAAAGCATTGATTTAAAACTTAAAACTTAATTTTTGTTTTGTAAAACATCAAATTAAATTTTCACCTCGTCAGATTGAACATGCAATTATAATAACGTGTCGTGTACATATACCCCAAATGTTGATTTTTCAAAATCGCAAAGGTTTTCGCTTCAAATTGTCCAAAACTTTTGCAAACTTAATCTCACACATACAACAACTAAATTTATACATATCTTTAACACTATATAAACTCTTGTCACATTTATTATCCTAATTCTTTCATACTGGACTTGACGATCGTGAAAGGCACATTTTATCCTCTTTTTTTTGTGCGTGGGCCTCACGTCGTCTTACAACCTCGGCTTATGCCGTAGGAACCCACAGGAAATCCACAAAAACCTGAGGGCAGGTTGCAGCCCTTCCTATAACAATATTCATCTATACATTTACTCATACATATTTTATCATTCTAATAATTTTGCAAAAATTTTCAACAATTTTAGAAACTTAGAGTTTTAGATGTTTTTAATCTGTATTCAACCTCAGACTGAATAACTTAATTATTATTCTGTATAATATTTTATTATATTATTCCATTCAACCCCCCCCCCTTTTTTTAAATAAAGAAATTCAGAAGAGAAATTTCTTATTTCAAATAACGAAAATGTGATTATTCATTGATGGGATGTGCCCAAGTGAACAATTTTCGATTTATTTGATCCCTTTCTAATTTGAGAATTTCAAGCTCCTAATAAATTTTCTATTACGAATATGCCACCAAACAATGAATCAAATTTTTTATCGTGCCTGTTTTCTCGCTTTAGGTAAACAGGAGCTCCTACTTTAAAATTCTTAGGATTTGCTTTTAAATCATAATATTTTTTTGACTTTTCTTTTGCAGTTTGAAGCCGTTCACCAGCCTTAGATTGTAAATTGTCCAATTTTAAGAAAAGTTCACGCAGATGATCAACATATGTTCTTTTAGGAGGCCTTTCATCAAAGCTTGTGTGGAAGACTGCCTCTCTACCAAATACCAAGGTGTATGGTGCGAAACCTGCAGTCTCATGGACTGCGGTGTTATAAGAAAAAACCGCGAATCGGAGCCATTCATCCCAATTATGAAGACCTTGGAAATGGCGTAAATACTCGATTAAAGTATGATGACTACGCTCGAGAGATCCAAGGCTATGAGGATGGTAAGCAACCGATTGAAATTCCTTGATTTTGAAGATTTTACAAAAATTTTGTATTACCTTGCTTGTCAAATTTGTTCCTGGGTCCGATTGAATTATTCGAAGACATCCGTATCAAAAAAGAAAATTTTCAGCTATTGCTTGAGCAATAGTTGCTGAATCGGTCATTTTTAAAGGAATTGCTTCAGAATACTTCGAGGATACACACTGAATTGTCAAAATATACTGATTTCCTCTAGGTGTAATCGGACGTAGTTCGACGAGATCGATTTAAATTTTCTCAAATGGCTCTTTAGGCGTATCGGTAATCATCATTGGCATTTGCGTACCCCTCCTACGTACCTTATTCCTCGTACAATTTGGACAAGTTCCCAATATTCTTTCTACATCAGATTTCATATTTTTCCAAAAATATTTGTCCCTAATGCGCCAATAAGTTTTACTTATTCCCTTATGACCACCTACCACTGACTCATAAAATTCTTTTATTATGTCTTCTTGTTGATGGATAGGAGGAATAACAATTTCACATGAGCAAATTACCACATGAAGATCAGAATCCTTAAAATGTTGTAAAAATATTTGCTCAAGTGAAAGCCAAGTTACAGAGTTTAGATTATGTCCTTTATCTGAAATTTTTACTATTTTAATTTCTAAATTTTCCATTGCATTCCTTAGTGCCAAGATAGCGCTAGAAACATGATTTAGAAAGATCACATCATTTTTCCTATCTTTAATAACCATACTGAAAATATATCGATCTCTCCTCGAGTACAATACGATATTGCCCATTTTTGTCTGTTCATCCTTAAATTTATCTACATCAAATAATTGATTTTGAATTAACTCTTTATTATTTTCCGATTCCAACAAGCCGTCGGAAAAAACAAAATGAGCAATTGGGCCCTTACCCATTGTTACTTTATCTTTTGTATAAGAAATGCAATTTTGAGATTTTACTATTGGATCAGATTCAATATGGTTTACTTTAAACATTTTTCCCAAACTTTCTTCTGAGTCAGAAATCACCCTTCCACTATTGTCCATTTTATCTAGACGAATCCTTGGCCTTTCGTCCCATACATACTCTGAGATAAGGCTCTTCGGTAGTTTTTTGGGCACATGCTTGTCGCCTAGACTAGAATCGGTGTGGAGAGGCTCAGAGACCGACTTAACGGCACCTGACATCGCACTTTCCGATTCCGCATTTATCCCTAACATCTTCTTAATGCATTGAAGGCCGAAGGATCTCAATCCCCACAGTCTGGAGATAGTAGTTGTTACTGCGTCCGCGCCGATATCGGGGCCCCTAATTGTCTGACACAGCGGGATCATCAGGAGTGTTGTACTGCTGTTTGAAATCCCGTCCCTGAGTGACCTGTGTTGTGAGAAAATTTCCATCGTCCCTTTTCCGGAGACAAAATCGTCATTGTCTCGCCAAGTAAAATCGTCATTACTTGGCCAAGAAAAATCGTCATGGCTTGTTTTAACCGGGGCAAAATTATCATTGCCCCCGAATCTAGTTTCGGGGTTAATTCTACTCAGAAAGTCTCGACCAAGCAACTCATTGATATCTTGGTCATTTTCCTTAGCAACAGCATCACCCATCGCCTGCTCAGATGACAGACGGGCCTGGTCAGAGTACCGGAACTTCAGAACATAACCATCCACCAACCTTACAGGAAGGGAAGCCTCTCCTTCATACTCAGGAGGACTCCTTGACAATGCATCTGCATTTAAATTTACTTTCCCAGGCTTATAAACGATATCGTATTCATACTCGAGAAGCTCGATCCTTCACCTGGCAAGCCTTGAATTTTCATCCTTCAATTTATAGAGCCATACCAAAGGTCGATGATCGTTGACCAAGGTAAATTGGTGTCCATAAATATAAGGTCGAAAGTGTTTCACACCTAAAACTATTCCCAATAATTTCTTCTCAATTGTTGGATAATTTAATTCAGCGGGTAATAAGATTCGGGACGCAAAAGATACTGGAAGATCTTGTCCTATTATTCCTTGGCTTAAAAAGGCTCCTAAAGCGAAATTTGAGGCGTCTGTTATAATGAAATTTTTAGTAAAATCATGGTATTGTAATATAGGCTCTAAACAAATAGCGTCTCTAAGTTCTTGAAATGCATTTTGTTCTTTATTAGTCCATAGAAATGGAATATCTTTCTTTAATAATTGTGTTAATGGTCTTGATATTTTTGCAAATTCAGAAAGAAATCGTCTATAATAAACTACTAGTACCAAAAATTGTTTAATATTTTTCTTTGTTTTAGGTATAAGAAAAAATTTTACTGCTTCTATCTTCTTTGGATCTGGTTTCACTCCTTCTCGAGTTATTATGTGGCCTAGATACGCAATTTCATGTCATAAGAAATGAAATTTTTCGGGTTAAAGAGTTAAACCTGCATCTCTCAAGCGCGATAATAATGCCCGAATTTTCCTATTATGATCCTTGAAATCAGAGCCATTGGAATCTGATAGAATCCAGATGCAAGATGCGTTACCGAAAAGCTGATCTAAAATATCGGTAATATTGGGAAGTGGATGGGCATCGGAGATTATTTTATCGTTTAGGGAACGATAATCGATGACTATCCTCCACTTTTTATTACCCTTAGAGTCGGCCTTCTTAGGAACAATCCACAATGGAGAATTATAAGGTGAAACAGATGGTTGAACTATTCCGGAAGCAAGTAATTCATTTATCTGTCTCTTAATTTCATCCTCATGAATATGAGGATAACGATATTGTTTTACATGAACCGGCTTATCGTCAGTTGTTCAAATTTTGTGTTTTGAAACATTGGTGGCACTTACTTTATCCCCCGGTAATTTAAATTGATAAGAGAATTCGAAAAATATTGAAAGTAAACTTTCTTTTTCTTCTTCACGTTGATCATCTATTTCCACGACCTTTTGAATTTCCAAAAGTCTTTTAGCTTGTTCCTTTTGTTTACCTTTAGTGTCCTTTTTACATTTAATGAGAGTAAAATTTATATCAGGAGGTTCGTATTCTTCTAACTTAACGGCAGGTATCGTTAAATGAATATTATTGCTAGTACTATTTATCATGCATATTTTAGCTATTCCCGAATCATTTTTAACTAAACATTCCCCACTAAAGATACCAGGACCGCATGAAAGTGGAGGTACATAGCCGTCCCTTAAACTTGTATCCTTAAGCAGAATTTGAACTATTGCTTTTGACCTTGCTGTTAGTTTTATGGTAGCATGAATTAAAAGTGAAAACTCTATATCCCCCAAATAAAGACAATCATCAATAAAATTTAAAACAGCATGGTGCATTCTTAAGGCTTCGAACCCCAAAATTCTATTTTGTTGAATAGGAAAACTTCCCAAAACAACTTGGAAAGGTATTTCCATCCCTTTTATTTTAACTTTTATCTCTCCCAGGGTATTAATCATGTCTGGACCGATCCCTATTAAATTATACATACGCTTCCTATTTATCCATAATTGCGGATCTAAAACATTTTTTTAAATTAGAATTACACTGGATTCAGTGTCTACTAGCAAGGTTGCTTTACTTTAAAAAAAAATATTTTCTAAAACAATCGTAGGCATTAAACTCATTTCTTTGCTTGATTTAATTTGAAGGACGACGCGGTTTGAACCGAATTCTGCTTCTGGATCGCCAAGCCTTCGTTTGAGCGAACCCGTTCCCAGTTTAAAGAATTCTCATGTTTTCTTTTAAGCAGTTCCCTTTATCATGTTTTTCCCGGAGTCTACAATCCTTTAAAGTATGATTTTTAGGTAGCAATATGTGCAATTCTCTCTCTCTCTCTCTCTCTCTCTCTCTCTCTTTCTCTCTATCTTTAACATTATTTACTAATTGTGGGCAAAAACGCGTAATGTGCCCATATTCCTTACAACTATAACACGGTGAATGCTCGCGCCTGTCATTATTATCAGTTTTCCAAATTCTTTTATCTTGAATATGTGCAATTTTCCTTATTGAAGGAAAATTTCGCTCGCCTTTGTCATAATGTTCCGGTTCGCTTTTTCCCAGAACTGGATCGTGTATCCTTTTCTAACTTTTTCATTGGAGATCCGCCTGATTTGCCAGTGCCATCGCTTTTTCCAAAGTATGAATTTCTTTTTCTCGGAATTGCGAATAGACATCTATATCTAATCCCCGTAAGAAATTCCCTACACGAGTTATTCCGTAGGCCTCGCATGTCTCTATTGCCTTTTCGACAGGTGTATTCTCCATAATCTGATTTGTTAATTCATTTAAAATTTGACATACGCGCGCCCCATCTTCAGGTATAGATTTTTTAGGCAATCTATTGATATTTATCAATTCTTGCAATAATTGACTTGCGTCCTCCTGTGGAGAATAAGTCTGCTCAAGAGTTTTTAAAATTCCTTCTAGAGTTATTCCTACACGATCTTGAATATGAATACAGGCCTCCTCAATTATTTAAGTTTTAATTAACATTATTAAATACGGAATTTCTTGATGACTAACCATTGAAGCTGAAACTCGACAATGTTCTGCGAACATTTTTACTGACATGCTACTCCCATCAAAAGAAGGAATAATATCCCTTACTTTTTTTGAAATTTTTATTGGATCAGTCATACTAGTAGATTATTAAGGAGAGCGAGAATAGAGTTAAAGAGAATTATTTTGCATTCGCGTGTTTTCATTTTAACCTTGAATTTCAGATGTCAAAATTTCTGGACGCGGAAAACTATCAGACGTGGAAGGAATTGCGGGACTATCTGGCATTTCATCAGGCGTATCTCCTGAGCGCAAGTTATACACATTTGTTTCGTCGATGTTTATAGTTGGACCTTTATTTTTGGCAACTCGAGGTCTCGTGCATCTGCCTTGACCTGTTGCCTTTTTACGGGAACTAAGCATTTTTAAGTTTGAAATCTCAAGGTAAACTCGTTAAAACTTATTCTTTTACAAAACAAGATACTCAACTTAACAATTAGCAATAATAACTATGATTCAATAATCAGATATCACTAAATTCTCAATTGTTCAAGTAAGCGTTTATTTCACTAATTGGCTTCAAATTTAATATAATTATAAGACTATAAATATTTAATTTATGTTAAGACACTCAATAATTTAAGTTTAAAATTTAAACCTTGAAATTCTAAACTTAGTTGAATAATAGTATAGTTTTTCTACTCACCGTTTGTTGACCTTTCAACTAGCAGTCTAAGAAAGTTCGCTCACTTAATTCTCTCTTACGCCTTTATTACTTTTCAGGGAAAGTGAGATATAATTCACGCTGTGACCACTTCTGGAACCTGTTCTGCATTCGGTCCTTGATATTCCAGTGTAGTGTTGAACGGGGAATCGATCCTGCTTGCAGAGTCCTGAAGAGTCCAAGATTCTGATCCTTCGTTGCCGTAACCGTCTTGTGGGCCGGTCCCTCGTTGCCACAACCCTTCCCGGGCGGGTCCCTTGTTGCCGCAACCCTTCACGGGCCCGGTGGCTGCTCCTGATTCGAGCCTTGTCTGCACCTCTCTCAGTCTCTCGTGCTAAAGGGTCCTGGGCCTTCAATGTAGCCGTCTAAAGATTATCCCACAACACTCAAAACCAATTAAGGCGCTTGAACACTTGAGAAATTGAAATTCTCAAGGTTTCCAGTTGATTATTTCCCTTTTGTTTTCAATTTCCTTATTTTAGGTTTATATAAGCCTTTCCTGAGTTTGCAGATTACTTATTCAAACTGCCTTTGTTTCAGATAATTTAAAATTTCTGTTTTATTC